>JAJOOH010017036.1:0-25314 GCA_029582605.1 Solanum gracilifrons
CTAGGGGCATGTTCCGGCATCTCTAGTCAGTTAGAGACTTATTTCAAGCATTGACAGATTTAGCTTTAGTATTTTGAGTTACTTCAATAGCATTAACTCTTATTTAGTATTTATGTATTCAGACTAGTATTGGGTATTTCCCATAATTTTGTTTATCTTATGTTTTAAGCTTCCACATAGTATCTATTGTTCAGTTGTTTAAGTATGCTTATGATATGCCAGCTCATGGTTAGCTTGGAGTCAATCGTTATCCTAGATTCTGTGTTTACGTCAAGGGGGTAGCCTCGGGGAGTGACAATGAGTAATTCTCTATACCTACAAGTTGAATACTAATCTGAATTCCTCCAGGAACATTTCTAGTTGACAAATGAAGTGCATGATTGTGATTTGTGACTTTCATCCTTGAGAAAGGTGAACTCAAAGCCTCAACTCCAGTTGTTGGATTCACCATTGATCTACCAAAGCTAGATCTCTCGATTTCCTTCAATAGTCGAGAAAATCCCTTAATCTAGTCAACTACAAATTTTTTGGATCTGATACCATGAAAAATTTATCTAGAAACACAACTATATCCATTGAACATCATATCAGCAAAATGGTAGAAGAAGAGATTGAGGAAGAAATCTTGTTGAGAAGGAGAGGAAGACGAGAATTGATTAAGAGAAGAAGAAGAAAATTGTTACATTGTAATGAGATATATCAAATTATGAAACTATCTAGATAATGTTATCTATTTATACTAATTGTTGTAACTAACTGCAACATCTGTCATCAGCTCATTAACTAACTAACTAAATATCTAGCTAATCATGTACAACCACTACACATACTCAATGCACAACACAAGACTACTCAATTAAACTAAGACACATCAACATTTTGATAATTCTTTGACAGATGCTCCATCAATAAATGCCACAAATGCTTCAATTTCCAATTTGAGTTCAGATGTGTCACGACAAAAATAAAATCAAATGAGGGAAAAACATTTATGTGGATTTTTTTTATTTGAATCGATAATTTGCAATTAGTTTTTTGTTTAGCCTTTGTCTTGATTTTTCGGACTATGATTTTGTTCATTTTGATAAATAAAAACAAGGGAAACTACCTAACTCAACATACATCACTATCATATATACTAACTTTATCTCTACTTTCAAATAATTACATATATTATCACTTTTAATATTTTATACCATATATTTTAAAAGATACAGTTAAATAAACACATCCCTCAAAACTAGAATTGATTAATTATCTTTCCCAAAACTCCTATGCCAATTGTATATCCCCCTCCCCCCCCTCCCCCCCCCAGATCCTCCATCATCTTCACCATGTTCATCACCTTCATCATAATATCTCTTCCTTCATCCTCAATCTCCTATCCTACATTCATCTCCCCATTCTTTTTCTGTCTTCCTTCTCCCTCATAGATCTTCTTCACTAAACCATAATAAACTGAATAAAAAACAGAGCAATAAAATCTAATTGTTGAGAAATACAAATTTATTTGGGTATTTATTTGTACAAATTTTGATTTCCTTTTTCTTTATTTGAGAAGTAAATATGGGAATAGAAGGTTTGAGGCCACAAAATTGTTTGATTGATGGGTTTAGGGAACCTCATCCGGTGGCGCGGTAGTATTTCATCGTTGAAAAATTGAGAATCAAAAAAATTGAAAGTCTAAAATTCTACACATCTAAAATCATGGGATGAAGAAATCGTTGGTGAAGTGCATACAAGGTAATCACGAGCAACGGAAGTGACACTAGTCTGTTGTGAAGAGGAGAGATACAAAGGGTATTAGGTGTACATGTATCTAACAAAGTTTACACATATATATAGTTAAGAGTTCATGTAGCTATGTTAAAATTATAGGTATCGATGAGAAAAAATTTCAAATTTTAAAAATAGCGAAGAATTTTGAAATTTTTTATTTTTATTAATGATACTACAAATACTCTATTGTCGTGATTTGTTTATAAATTCATGTTTTTCAGTTATATTTCATATTTAGAAATAGGTCAATCTACATAAATAATATATTATATAACTTTATTTGCGAATTATGACATATCTTTTACTTTTACACAAATCAACCTTACTTTTTTTTTTACCACAAGTAGATCATTACCTTTATTTTTCTCTACTTCTCTTTTCTTCCATCATTTTCTCTCTTTCATTCTTCTCATTTATTTAGTATTTTTTTTTCTCTCCTTCTCTTTTCTTCTGTCATTTTCTTCCTCTCTCTTTCTCATTTATTCCATCATTTTCTCTCTCTTTCATTATCTTTGTTCTTTTTTAAATTTCAATTATTTTAATGTTAAAAGATGTTTTGAAGATTAACATTTTTTTTTAAAATATGGACATCATTAATAAAATAAATAAATAAAAATTATATTTGTAATTCAATTTGAATTTAATACATTATACATATTCTATGCCTTTTTCAATGCACATTATGAGTCTATAACTAAAATATTTTTAATAGAATAATATATTTTAACACTGTTAATAAGAGAAAAAAATAACAATTGTAATACATTTGAATTCAATATATAATACATATTATAGACATGTTTCAATGCACGTGTTTACTAAAACATTTTTAATACAAATGTATTATAAGTATTATGTGTGAATTTCAAATATTTTGGTACAAATTTAATTAATTTTACATTGTTAAAATATATTATATTTGTTGGAATAACAACAATTGAATTTATAACAATGAAGAATATTAAATTCAAATTATATTACAACTATACTTTATATAATAACACATAATATAATTTGAATAATTTTTGAATATTTGAAATTCAAGTATAATTAAATTTACATTGTTAAAATGTATTATATTTGTTGGAATAACAACAATCGAATCTATAACAATGTATAATATTGAAATTTGAATTGTATTACAACAACTGTTTATATAATAACACAAACTAATTTGAATATTTGAAATTTAGGTATAATTAATTTTACGTTGTTAAAATGTATTATATTTTTTGGAATAACAAGAATCGAATTTATAACAATGTATACTATTGAATTCAAATTGTATTACAATTATAGTTTATATAATGACACATAAACTAATTTTAAATAATATTTGAGTAGTATTTTTCACTAAATCATTCTTTGATACAATCAGAATATATATATACACTATGATGGTATCAATGAGTAACTTAGTAGTGTCTTTCACTGAAGTGACTTTTTCTTTTTTGATACTACCAGAATATATATATAACCCGATGGTATCAAATATCAAATGACTATTAAAACTAAAGTGATGTCATAAATGGCAATAAATATAATGAAACATTAAAAACAGTAACTAATCAAATAAAATATATTATTTAAGTGAAAATTCCTTAGATATATTTGCTTATCATGTATCCGAGATACATGTGTTTTGGATATAACGTATGAAATTGATACTTGATACATAAAATTAATATTAGATACATATAAATATATACACGAAATTAACACTAGATATCGTACACTCATGTATTTAAGTGTTTATTTTGTTGGATACATCATATATGGATAATAGATACATCAAATCAATAAATTTATTATTTTAAGACTACTGAAATGAATCTAACCAAATTACATAACCAAAATATACATGTTTTTGTCTTTTATTAATGATATTAATGAATTTATTATTTCAAAGAGTAATAAAATGAAATTAATTAAATATAGATACACTCCCAGCTTGATTTATATATTATATTAAGAGATTTGATTAATATTTTCAAAAATTGTCCATGTGAATTAATTAAACATGTATCTTGATTTTTAAAATCGCCGAATACATGTATCTTGCGAGTAATAATACCTGTATTCAGAGGACTAATATTGTACATGAAGTAATCTTCAAAATTATCGCGAATTCTAGTAATTAAGACGTAAACTACTAAGATTTATGTAGTTTGCCCCAAAAACAACCTCGGGTCCATATTACAAAAAGAATAATCAAATTTTTGAATGAAAACATTTACACAGCCCAAAAAAACAAAACCTATAATAAAAATGTCATATAGCTAGGCATGACAATGGGGCGGTGCACGACTGGGTGGGGCGGGTTGAGCTTAACCCGCATAATTTTTAATTTTTCCCTCCCGTCTCGTATAACAACATTTTTCATTTTCAACCCGTCCCAGCCTGCGCCGCATGGACCTGTCCCGCATAACTTTTTTAATATTTTCTTTTTCTAGTTAAGTATGAGACTAAAAATAAAATTCATAAAAATAAATTCATTTTTTCATTAAGTTATATTAATTTAATAGAATAGTGATTTAAAATTTTATTTTTTAATGGTCAATTGGAAACATGTAAGAAATTGTATTATTTTTTATTAAATTATTTTCAAAAATTATCTAGAATATTTTAATAATTTTAAAGAAATTATCTTATTAAATAATGCTATATCACTCTTATAACATGTAAAAATCACATATACAGCAACCTCCGCTCCACATTAATTTTAAAGAAACCCACTTCAACCTGCGCATAGCCTTAAACCCGCCCTGCATACGTGCCTCCCCATTGCTGCTTTCATGCAATTTAAGGCCCAAAAGCTTCATGCAAATGAGGTGAGCAGGAAGCACCAGGTGTCCCTCAAACAGAAGAATATGAGAGAGCAATCCTCGGAGGCTCTGATCTGTTACTTCGCCGATTTTCCAGTTTTCAGTTTTGAGGCTTGTAAATAACCCAATCTTCATCATTTCCAATTCTCAGGTACACGAATTACACTCATATATATGTATATGTTGTGTAAGGAGATATTTAAGCGTTTGTCTAATTGCATGTACATTTTTGGTAGCATATGGAGGCATCAGACTGGACTTACAGAGGAGAAGGAGCCGTTAACCTAGTTCTTGCATATAATGGAACACGTTCTGATCTTGTATGTCTCAATTTCGAATAATTCATCTTTACTCTTTAGTTTACAGGCCATATTTGCTTTTTAACTAACCAAAAATTTGGCACATTTTCATCAGAAACACAACTAATATTACACTATGTTTCAAGTTTCTATTAATTGACCATCTACTTCTTGCTTAACAAATGGTTTTACATATTCTTGCTCAACATTTCCAGTATGAACTAACTGGGTTTGATTTTTAAGCTGCATTTCCTCTTCTTTTTTGTTTAGGTTGGAAAAGTATTGCGGATTCAGAAGGTACCAAGGAAAGAGTCTGAATGTGGTCATGATTATTCCGGTCTAAACAAGCAGGAATGCCTCTTGTGGGAAGAGTTTAATGAGATTGTATCAGCTCCTACAAGGGAAATTGCTCAACACTATTTTGTGCAGCACGTGATGTGCCCATTGTTGGGTTCTCGACATGTTGATGCAGGGGTGTGTTTCTTGTCATTTCGTAAAACATCTGATTTTGTGTATATCATTGTTTCTTATGAATACAAGGAAAATTACTTTTCCAGATACTTCTTTTGTGTAGTTAATAATAAGGAATTCTGCACCTTTTCAAATAAATATCCATATAACTCAAAATTCTGTCCTTTAAGATCCTAGAGAATCAACCTATGCAGTTGATCATTTTTATGTGCATTTGTTATTTATTGTTTGGATAGAATAAATTTAGCCCAGCAATTTATGCTGATCTATGAGTTTGAAGATTAAGTTGTGAAAGGTTGTAACTATGTTTTCTTTTCTACATTGATTCCATATATTCAGTTGCCTGTATTGGAGCATGGTTAAATATCTCCATCTTGTTTCTTCCCTTTTATTTGACAGACTAGCATTCACGTGACCCCAGAATTTCTGGAAGCCGTTGAAAACAATGTCCTCCAGCAGCGTCCTGCGTGGCGTGTTGATGCGACAAAGGTCAATCCCCTCTGTGATTCTGTAATGATCATGTCTGATCTTTCAGTGTTCCCTCTTGGTAATAATTTTCAATCCTTTTCATCACTAAAATGTTAACATGCACATATTTTAATACCCTATAATAAGCAACTCAACATCGTATTATGTAAAACAGTTACCATGGATCTGTCAGATAAAAAGAGGCAACAGTAATTGTCATCCTATTATGGTAATTCACATAGCTGCCCATTTTGTAAATCAATGAAATGTAAAACTCAGTATATACATCTGTTTTCAGAGGTCATAATCCTTCCTGTATTACTTCCGGTTGTTTGATTGCAAAAATGGTTTTAATATCCAAGTCCTGATTAGGTAGATATTTTTTGGCAATTTCAAGTTTATGCTGCTGTCAACAAAATAACTGTAATTTCTATTCATTTGTAAGAAAGACAACAATGAAAATTCGCAGTGGATAGTTGGCTTTATAATGGTCTAACATACTAACCTAGCAAGGTTAGATGTGGGCATTTATTATACAAATATATTGGTTTGTATTGTTCTCATGTAGTCATGTTCCCCTACTATCAGATATGTGTAAAGAGGCATGCAGCATATCTGTAGAAATTAAGGTACTTTTATCCTAAAAGCTTTAGTTATCTCTTTTTGCAACGTTTTCGTCATCTTTTACTTTTTTTTTAACAAAACTGTTTTCTGTACATTTCCATATTATGTTTCCCTTACGACTTTTTCCATTTTCTTTTTGGTGAAGCCAGCCTAAGTGTGGATTCCTTCCACAATCAGAATTTATCACAGAGGATAACGATATTAAGAGGAGTGTAACTCGTTTTAAAATGCATCAGGCTCTAAAATTGAACCAAGAAAAGGTATTAGCTTTTCCATCTGCAATTTATTCTTGAGATATGGCTGTTTCTGGTGGATTTCATAATTCAGTTACGTCATTAGACTGGTAGAATTCTTTTCATTTTGGCAATTTTCTTCAACCTCCCTCCCCCCTAATCTTATACACTGTCCCTGTTACCATTGATAATGGCTTTTTATACTCTATACACTTCCCACTTTTATTATAGATCACCTCTTTTTTCTTTTTTTGGTGCTTGTCCTATATCAGATATCAGAGGTAAGTGCATATGATCCTCTGGATTTATTCTCTGGATCCAGCAACAGAGTACGCATGGCAATAAACAACCTTTTAAAGACCCCACAGAATAATTTCCGGGTTTTCCTGGATGGTTCTCTCATATTTGGGGGTTTGGGTGGTGGTGCAGACACTACCAGTAGTGATGTTGGTGAAGCATTTGAAAATTTGCTCAAGAATGTAATTCAGGCACAAGAGGGCATGCGGACACACTATTTTCTAGAACTCATCTCCAAGACAGTGTGTAGTTCAGGGTTGTTAGATCGACTTCTTGAAGTCCAGAAGTTAGACACGACAGACATTGAAGGTGCAATTCATGCATATTATAACGTTATTTCTCAGCCTTGCATGGTATGTGGACAACTAGATAAAGATCAATCAACAAAGAGATATAATTCTCTGCATTCAATCTCGATGGAGGAAAGCTTGAAGATTGTGCGAGACTACTTGATAGCTACAACTGCAAAGGACCTGAGTATGATAATTAGTTTTAGACCTAGAGAAGCTGGTAATGTGGAATCCCCATACAACATTGTCTCCTTAGAATCAACCAACCAAAGTTTTGACTACAAGGTATTACTCTTTCCTTCTTTTTCTTACTTTCCCTTGGGTCTAGAATAGCATGGCCCCTGCACAAGGATGAATGTCACAATTTGAGAAATGGTCCAAATTTTTCGTTCTAAAAAAAACATATGTTATACCATGTGAAATAAATCGTTTTACAATCTGCCTTTGGGTTCTAGAGTAATATGGCTAATTCTTTCTTGAATTTATTTTATGTGGTGACATTTCAGGTCTAGTGTCGAAAAACTTGAAATGTTTTTTAATTGTAATGTCACACAATTTTGACTTTACTCGTAGTGCGACTTTTTTGTTGACAGCATAGAGTCAATATCTAACCCCGTCATCTGTTTTGTGATCTATGTTTTTTCCTGGAATGGAACCAACTTTTTTGTTTAGTAGTTTGTATCTGTATCAAGATAGGCTTTATGCTACCATAATTTCCATCTCCTAATGGTGTGGCATAAATACTGGCCTACTGTCTACATGTTTAGTACTATTGCAGTCCACTCACTCTGAAATGCTGCTTCTCTAGAACAAGACTGATTATGTTGTGGCATTAATAATGGTTAACATGTAAATGCTAATGCAATCCATTTAATACTGAAAAACATAGATTCTCTAACTCCAAGACTGGCTTCATAGGTTTTACCAGTGTACTAATGGATTCTTTTTTATTGCAAATTTCTAGGCATTTTTCATTGACCTAGACTTGAAACCTTTGAAAAGGATGGAATACTACTACAAGTTAGATCAACAGATTGTCAACTGCTATGTTCAGATGGTAAAATCCAAGCATCAACTCGATCACTCTGGAAGTACTGTGGGAGCTTGATGATGGGGATAGTTTGTGGTAATCGATTAGGAGACCTTTTTGAGATTTCTCTTTGATAGATTCCTCATGAATTATCTCATTCTTTCCTTTCTTTTTGGTGACTGAACTTTCAATGAAGAGCAGGTCATAACCCACGTTTGTTGCGACATTTAATTGAACCTAATTGCCCTACTGCCTATTTTAAAATGGATGACACAATTGAAATAGAAGCATGATGCATAGTTTTCACTTGTCCAATCATCACACCATCCAGCAGCTTAGGCAGTGTATGTGATGCATCTGGTTTGAAGAAGTCTACAAAATCTCAAATAAATTCCTTTTAATAATCATAACAAGTAATAGAACAAGGAAAAATGAGTTTGTATGGACCTTCCTAGTGTCAGGAATATCACCTGCAAGTCTCTTAGTTTCACTCATCGTCCCTTCCACTGGTCTAATCATGGTTGTGATTTGCTCCTGTTGTCCATCCTTGGTTATTCTGAAACCTCAGGCCTCATCCATCTGAATATTTTTCTGATAGAACTTTGGAAGAAACTCTATTTTCCCCTTTAACCTCTTCTTATTAAAATGATTGTGTATGTCTTGCTGTGGAAGAGAGATGGAGGGTTTACAATCATTGGGTCAACTTGTGGGAAGGTCAATGCTTCAAATTTCCAACCTCTGTGTGTGTGTCTGTTCATGATTATACAACATTGTTGAAGTATGAAGATATTTGAAGTATGCAGCAATGAGTAACAAGAATGTATCTAGTCCATAAAGAGTCCAGATTCAATACGATAGTGTACTAGTTCATAGAAGAGTCTAGATTCATGAGTTAGTTACAGTTAGTTATACTAGTACTTTTACATTAAGTCATTTAGTGTGTGCAGAGTTATTGTTAGTAGTGGATCAGGAAGATATTTTCAGTAGTATTAAAGAGATGAGAGATACTATAAATTGATGATTGATTGTAAAGATCTGATAGATGAAAATTCTCTTTCTAATGAATTCATTCTTTTCTCTCTAAATATCAGTCTGCAAAAGCTCTGTAGATGCTTCCTTTGACTTCCTTAGTCTAGTTTTCACATGGTATCAGAGCTTCGTTACTAAAGCTCGATAATGGCACCTATTAAGATCGATCAAAATGATCCTCTTTACATTGGTCCATCGAATGCTTCTGGTGCAACTCTAATCCCAATCAAACTGATTGGATCTGAAAATTATGGAATTTGGAGCAGGTCGATGAGAATTGCTCTGTTGGGAAAGAGGAAGTATGGCTTTGTGACAGGTGCGTGTAGCATATCGATTTACAGAGATGAACTTCATGAACAATGGGAAACTTGTAATGCCATTGTGCTGTCGTGGTTAATGAGTACAGTCAGTGAAGAGCTGATTAGTGGAATTGTTTATGCTATGAGTGCATTTACAGTATGGGAGGACTTGAAAGAGAGGTTTGACAAGGTGAACAGAATGCGAATCTACCAATTACACAAAGAGATCAATTCACTGGTGCAAGGTACTGATTCTGTTTCACTATACTTTACTAAGCTAAAAATCTTATGGGGAGAGTATGATGCTGTGATACCAGCACCAAGTTGTGTTTGCCCTAAGTCGAAGGATTATGTAGATCACTTATATGAGATGAGATTAATTCAGTTTTTGAGTGGCTAAAACGATTCTTATGATCAAGCCCGTAGACAAATCCTTTTGAAAGGTGTTACTCCTTCCTTAAATCAAGCTTATGCTATGATAATTGAGGATGAAATCCAGCATTTAGCTCTTGTAGTGAATGTGGTTGACAAATCTGATCCAATGGCCATGCACATTAATAAACCTCAAGGATATAATCAGGGAAACACCAACTACAAAGGGATGAGGTGTGATTATTGTCATTTTACTGGGCACACTAAAGAGAATTGCTACAAGTTAGTTGGTTATCCTCCAGACTGGAAGAATAGGAAGAGAACAGGATACAATGCTGGTACTTCAAGAGGATCATCTGGAGTGAACAATCAGGGATATGGATCTCCTAGTGGATTCGGAAGCCAGTCAAACAGTAATATTCAACACTCAGCAAATCACGTCTCTAAGGATCACTTGGATCAGACTAAGATAGCTTCAACTAGTCACGAAGTTAACAATGCATTTGTAGCCAAAGGACACAACTTCACAGATGGAGAATACAATCAAATCATGAATTTGCTGAACAAGGACACAAAGGAGCTGAATCAAACCAACATGACAGGTATGGCCACTTGTTTATTATCCAATGTTTGTTCACAAAGCTGGATAGTAGACTCTGGTGCATCCCATCATGTAGTTGCAGATAATTGTTTATTGACAAAGAAGAGCAACCTAATTAATTCCAAAGGAGACAAAGTTCATCTTCCTACAGGAGATAGGGTTGATATATCACACATTGGAGAGGCTAATGTGTTTGAGAATGAATCTGTGAAGGATGTGTTACATGTTCCAGATTTCAAGTTTAACTTGTTGTCTGTTTCAAAGATCACCAAAGAGTTGTCCTGTTTTGTTTCCTTTTATCCTGATTTCTGTGATCTTTACAATGGCAAGGTGAAGGGGATTGGTAAGGAAGAAGGAGGTTTATACACTTTCAAAACTGAATATCAAACCAAGAAAAAAGAGAGAACACAAGATCATCATGTGGTGGCTGCAGGAGTATCACTGCATGACTGTAAACTTTGGCACAAAAGGCTTGGACACCCTTCTCATTTTTTCATGAAAAATCTAGATATCTTGGTTACCAATAAAGACTTAGAATCTTTGAATGCTTGTCCAGTTTACCCTATTGCTAAACAAACTAGGCTTTGTTTTCCTAGTAGTGTTTCTGGATCTTCTATGATGTTTGATGTTGTACATATGGATCTATGGGGTCCATATAAGACTCCAACGTTTGATAAGAAGTACTATTTCTTAACTGTTGTGGATGACTACAATAGATACACTTGGATCCATTTATTACAACTCAAGGCAGCAGTGTATTTAATGAACATGTTGTCTTCCACAACCACTGCTGGGAAAAGTCCTTATGAACTACTATTTTCCAAATTTCCATCACTGAGCCATCTAAGAGTAATTGGTTGTCTTTGTATGCCATATACTGATGGGGTATTCGGAAACACAGAAATGGTATTTGTTAATGGACATTCAGACAAAAAGGCTATTTGTAAGTAGAGATGTTACCTTCCAGGAACATGTATTCCCCTTTGATCCATCAAAATTCAAAGAGCCATCCACTGAAGTCATGTCTCATCCTATAACAGTCCATGATAACTTCCTTTATGAATATAATGATGTTAATCAAGAGATACCAGCTGAAATATTTCCAGAACCACCTATGGAGTTGTCATCAGATGCACTCTTATGTTCTCAGGATGCAGATACTCCAGCTACAACTTCACAGCTCATTGAGCCTGTTGTTGAAGTACCACCTGTATCTAACTCTCCACCAATTGAAGTTATATTAAGGAAGACCAGTAGAGTCACCAGGCTACCAATATGGATGAAAGATTATACAGCTCCCATGAGAGATCAAAACTGCAGGTATCCTCTGGCAAATCATCTTTCTTACAACAATATGTCACCACATTATCATAGTTATTTGGCTAAGTTCTCTGCATTGGTGGAACCATCAACATTCAAGCAAGCTAGTGAGGATAAGAGGTGGATTCAGGCCATGGAATTAGAGATTAAGGCCTTAGAGGAAAACAAGACTTGGGTGGTAGTTGACTTACCACATGGAAAGAATGCAGTGGGCTCAAAATGGGTATACAAAATCAAGTACAAAGCTAATGGAGAGGTGGAAAGGTTTAAGGCTAGATTAGTAGCCAAAGGTTATAGTCAACTAGAAGGGTTGGACTATCACGAAACCTTCTCCCCTGTTGCAAAAATGGTTACTGTTAGGAGTGTCATTGCTTTGGCTGTGTCAAGGGGTTGGTGTTTGTATCAAATGAATGTATATAATGCTTTTTTACAAGGAGATCTGGATGAGGAAGTGTATATGAAAATGCCAGAAGGTTTTGGGACACAAGACACACAGAAGGTCTGCAAATTGTTGAAGTCATTATATGGACTCAAGCAGGCTTCTAGGCAATGGAATATCAAACTTACCTCTGCCTTACTGACAACAGGCTTTACTGAGAGTACTTTTGATTATTCCTTGTTCACACTAAAAAGGAAAGAAGAGATGGTTGTGATCTTAGTTTATGTCAATGATTTACTCATCACTGGAAACAGTGAATCATTAATCAAAGAGGCAAAAGAGATACTACACCAGAAGTTCAAATTGAAGGACTTGGGGGAACTTAGATACTTTCTGGGAATTGAGGTATTAAGATCCAAGGCTGGAGTTGTTCTGAATCAAAGAAAGTATATACTGGAACTAATATCTGATACAGGTTTAAGTGGAGCAAAACCTGCAGTCACTCCACTAGAATCAAACCTAAAGTTAACTTCTTTAGAATACGATCAGGCCACTGGACTGCATGGGGAGGATGCTTTGACAGACATCACTTCCTATCAGAAATTAGTGGGGAAATTGATGTATGCTACAATCACAAGGCCTGATATTTGTTATGCAGTCCAGACATTAAGCCAATTTATGCAGCAGCCTAAGAAGTCTCACTGGGAAGCAGCCACAAGGGTAGTCAGATATCTGAAGGAGACTATTGGACAATGTGTTTGGTTAAAGTCGCAGCCTTCTACCACCTTGACATGCTGGTGTGACTCAGACTGGGCTGCCTGCCCCAACACCAGGAGATCTAGATCTATTACAGGATATGTAGTAAAGTTTGGGGATTCCCTAGTGTCCTGGAAGTCCAAGAAACAACACACTGTATCTAGAAGCTCAGCTGAAGCTGAGTACAGGAGCATGGCTTCAGCTGTATCAGAGGTGACTTGGTTGCTTGGATTATTCAAAGAATTAAATGTGCCCATTCAAATGCCTATTACAGTGTTCAGTGATAGTAAATCTGCCATTCAATTGGCAGCAAATCCTGTATTCCATGAAAGAACCAAGCATATTGAAATTGATTGCCACTTTATTAGAGACAAATTCAAGACAGGCCTGATCCTCCCATCATATGTACCTACACAACACCAGCTAGCTAATCTACTCACTAAATGATTAGGACAAGTTCAACATCAACATCTGTTAAGCAAGCTGGGAGTGCTTAATGTTTTGCACCTTTCAGCTTGAGGGGGAGTGTTGAAGTATGAAGATATTTGAAGTATGCAGCAATGAATAACAAGAATGTATCTAGTCCATAAAGAGTCCAGATTCAATACGATTTGTACTAGTTCATAGAAGAGTCTAGATTCATGAGTTAGTTACAGTTAGTTATACTAGTACTGTTACATTGAGTCATTTAGTGTGTGCAGAGTTATTGTTAGTAGTGGATCAGGAAGATATTTTCAGTAGTATTAAAGAGATGAGAGATACTATAAATTGATGATTGATTGTAAAGATCTGATAGATGAAAATTCTCTTTCTAATGAATTCATTCTTTTCTCTCTAAATCTCAGTCTGCAAAAGCTCTGTAGATGCTTCCTTTGACTTCCTTAGTCTAGTTTTCACAAACATAATTCTTTCTCATGGTTGGTAATCCCTCTGGAAACTGCTTTACATAAACTGCAGATGAAAGTGGTCTCTGTTCAAGACTATATGCCTAACCAGAGAGAAAACGAGTTGCAAAATGAAGTGAGCAATCTGAACAATATTACACATATTTGTTATAACATGCCATGAGCGGGATTTCTCTTTTAGATGACACATTTGTTAAAACATGCTATGATCAGGATTTTTCTTAGCAAAATTAATACATATGCACGCACTCGCGCTTTATTTTTTATTAGATTTCATGAACTCTCTGCAGTCTTAACAATAGATGATTTCTTCATTATCCACTTAAATAAAATTATTCAGCTACTATAGACACAGATGCTATTTACTTGATCTTTGTTTAAAAACGCACGACTGCAACACCAACTTCTCTCAAAGAGCTGATAGGCACCCTAATACTATATATCAAGGACGAAGCAGTTGTGAATTGTGATTGCATGTGATTAACTTCATTTCGCCTGTGATTTTCTTTGAGTTATTACGATTAATAACAACATCATTTAGTTTCTTTTTTATTTATTTATTTTCATCGTCACTTGATTTAAATTCTTAGTGAGCTGTAGTTATCTGTTTCATTCTTGAAGGAGAGGCATATTGAAAGACAAAGAAACTTGTCAGGCTTTCCATCCCCTACTAGGATATTGACATATCAACCACATAAGCACCTTCCCATCCCAAGACCACATGACCTATTTACTCATACAGCTGGTTTTTGGATAGTTTAGTGCCGTTTGTCAATTGACATGTTCTTCTGTTTGGTGAGCCAACTGGTTTAGGTTCTAGCTTTGACACTACCCTTAGATCTATCGTTGAATTTCTTCTCTCTTTTTTTTTGGCAATCAGTGTGAATATTACCATTAACAAAAACCACTTGCAAACTAAGAGCATCCAAACCTCATCACCTCTCTAAAGGTATAATGAGGAATGGCCTCAGCAAGACCAGCATCTGACTACTTTTGCCAAAAACTTCTACATAATTTGCTCTTTTTGTATTCTTATACATTTCTATCATCTCTACTATTTCTCGTGTAATTTTCCCATTGTGTTGGCATGTAGTATCTGTACTCCTTTGAATTGCTTCCAGTTCCTTGCTTTCCAGATGTGATACACCAGCAGCCACCACTTCCTTCTTAAACTTCTTTTTGTGCTTCATTTAATCAAATCCAATGTAGGTTTCAAATCTCTTGCAGGTAGTGAGAAGTTGAACCATATTAGAAGTTCATCTCTTACCCTTGCAGCATATTCACAGTCTACAAATAAATGTTTGTTTGTCTCCATCACTATAGCTTCACACAGGCAACATCTAGTGTCTTATACATGTATATTCATATTCATCAGTCTTTCCTTGGTGAGTAATCTATTTTGTATTGCTAACCAGATGAAGACCTCTAACTAGACAATGACACAAAATTCCAAACTAGTTCAGCAACCTCTAGTTTATCTTGGTTGCCTATCAGGGCAAGATAGCCACTTGTGATTGAATAATTTCCCATTAGCATTAAGGATGAATTGCCCTTGTGTGTACCAGTTCTGCATCTTGTTCTTCAGAAAGTTAATTTTCCTCTAATACCAACTACTGTCGGCTGGTGCTCTATAGGTCTAGACTGTCTGCTTTGATGTATATCCCATGCACCCATTTTATCCATTATGGCTCCTTACTTCCAGCTAATTGTCGTAGAAGCGAAGCAACATTCCAATTCCAAGCCACATTCCAAATTCAATCCACCCTGCTTCTTTGGAAAACATACTTTATCCCAGAATACCAATGATACTTTCCTTTTTTCCTCAGTGCCTCTCCATAGTTATTCTCTATATTTCTTGTTCACTTCCTTCACTACACTCTAAGGAAGGATAAGAACTGAGCCCCAAAAACTATGGATTGAAAATAGGACAGCCAAAATCACTTGGAGCCTTCTTGCATAAGATAGTTGTTTTGCATTGGTGTTTTTGATCCTACTTGTTATCTTATCAACTAATTGATGACATTCCAGCTTGCCCCACCTCTTAGATGTGAGTGGGAGTCCCAAGTATCTAATGCGAAAAGACCCTTGTGTGAAGCCAGAAATATCCGTGAGCTGCTTCTTCACTTGTTCAGTCATTCCTTTTAAGAATAGGCTGGACTTGTCCATGTTGGCCACAAGTCCAGTTGTAGCACTAAAATGAACTAAAGCTTCCATAACTCTAGAGACAGATTCGACATCTCTTTTACAAAAGATCATTAGACCATCTCCAACCCACCTCTATTTTACTCTCTAATCTTTATACTTCAAGAGTAAAATAGAGAATGAGTTCTCCAACCACCCTCCATTTCACTTTTTGTTCCCCATTTACAGAGAGTTGAATAGTAGTTCTCCAAATTTGGAGAATTACTATTCACGCTCTCTATTAACTTATTCATTATTTTATTATTATTTCTAATATTTTGTACTTAACATATTATTTTTCATATAAGACAATTAATTAAATCTCTAATATTCATAATTCTTTTTAAATGTTATATAATATCTAAAAAAAATATATTATTTAATATATGCTACTTTCATCTCGAATTATTAATATATTTTTTTTCGTCATCTAAAGATAATTTGATTTTATTATTAATTTTCACAATAAAGAATGAGCAAAATTAAATGGTCTACAATTGTTCAAACACATTAGTGATCCACGTTCCCAAAAGAAGAAATATTTCGCAATGAAACAAGAATCGTGTTGAAATTATCTTGAACGTGCATTCGAAGCTTTGCAATTATTGCTATCAATCACGTTTTTGGAGAAAGGAAGTGCTACATGGTATAATTACTACATGTATTCTACTGCACACCATGATAATGCACCAATTCAAGATGTCGTAGAGGCTCCAAGTGCAACAACATAAATAGTAGTTGATGAAAATCTTTGGTTTGAACAATTTTTAGCTAGACATAAATCATAAAGGATAAAAATGCTCATTTTAAAATTTATAATGTGTTAATAGAATATTTATGAGAGCAACATAATAATCTTGAAAGTTGAGCATTTATGTAATTTTATGTGATTATATTTCATCAATGATTTCACTTTTATTTGAATTGTCCATTAACTTGTATATTATATAATATTTGCTTGCAATTTCTGTTAATTATAAATTTACAAAAAATATAATTTATATTAAATAAAGAATTTTAAAAGATAAATTTTATATCACATGAAAATTACATAAATTGATTATTTGAAAACAGAAAGAAAGAATTTATTTTATGAAATAAGAAAATAAGAAAGAAATAGAAATAATAATATTATATTGAGGAGAGAAGAAGGTTCTTTTGTAGAGAATAAATAGAGAATTGAGTTAGAGTTGATTGTCTGAAGAACTCTATATTTGGAGAGTAAAATTAAAAATAGGGTTGGAGATACTCTTAGATCATCTGCAAAAACAAGGTGGTTCAATCTGAGAGCTTTACACATAGCATGGAACTGTAAGTCTGGCAAATGAGACATGTTTTTGAGTAACCTTGAGAGGTACTCCATGATTAGTTCAAATATTAAAGGGAAGACATGATCTCCTTATCTCAATCCTATCTTTCCTTCAAAGTAACCATAACCTTTCCCATTGAGCTTGACAATGCACTTTGGACTTGATACACATACCTTAATCCATTTGATGATTCTTGCTAGAAATCCATACCCTTTTAGAGCTTCCTCTATGAATTCTCAACTCACCATGTCATATGCCTTCATGAGGTCTATCTTTATCAACCATCTAGGAGTGGTCTTCCTGTTATAATGTTTAAACATATCATTACAAATTAAGATGTTATGTACCATTGATCTTCCTTGCACAAATGCAACTTGATTGTTTGTTACTGAAAGACTCACATCATCTTTTAATTTAATGCAAATCAGTTTTGAGATGCATGTTGTAATGTAACATGCAATTAGGCTAAATTGATTGGCATGTTCTAGTACCTCCACCTTTGGAATGAGTCCAATGTTGGTGGCATTCACTTGCCTCAACATTTACCAATTATGAAAGAACTCCAAAACCGATTTTGTTTACCCACTAGAAGTTGGAAGAAGAAAGCTAGGGTTTTAAGATCAAGTCTCTAAATTCCCCATTGATGGAAAGCTTTTGGCATCAAGGTATGATAGTCTTCGTCCATGGATCCCTTTCCTCCATAAAGTTCCTAATTTCTCCAATTTATAAAGTTAGAAATCCCCAATTGAGTTAGGGTATTCTTCTATGTCATTGGTTCCTTTCAATTTTGATTTATTTGATTGTTGTATGATCTATTATGCATGAATTGAGAAGTATCCATATTTTAAAGAAGAATTCCCATGAACCCATGCTTAACCCATGTATTTTAGATTATTATGATTGAAGGTGTTTGAACTATAAAAGGAGAATTTTGGAAATATGCATGTTCTTATGAAATTGATGAAATATGATGTAAATTGCTTTGAGAGTAAAGCATATATGTTGTTGTTATTGTTAATTGTTGAAAAAGGATTTCTCACATAATTAATCCATGCATGAACGTGAAAGTTTTTCTCACATAAAAGATTATATGGTTGAAAGGTCTGCTCACCTAAAATGAATCAAAGTTAAGGAGCTATTCTTAGAATAAGGCAAGCAGTGATTACCCATGTCCTCTAATAAAAGACAAAAGGCGATTACCCAAGTCCCTTAAAGAAAAGATTAATAAGACTAATGAATGTTCCGTCAGAGTTATGCTTAGCACTGAGTGGACAAGTGGCGATTACCCATGTCCCATAAACTATGTGCCACCATAGGTTTTTTAGATAAATATTAGCTAGTGGATCCACGTAAGTTAGAATTTCATGGTTCTTGCCTTGGCAAGTGAGAACACCTCTTTTCAGTGTTGGGTAGACACCAGATTCCATGCTAGTAGCTCACATGGTTTTACATGTCGGTTAAAGGTAATTCTCCCACATTAACGAATCAAGGTTACTTCAAGAAGTATCTCATATGTGTTTTAAGATGATGTCTACTTGCAACGACCATGTTTTATGACTTGCATTTTCTAACTCTTTTGTATCATGTTTTAGATTGGTCATTGCATATCACGAAAAATTTCCCTTTTTCATGATTTCATACGCTATGCCTTGCTATCATACTTGGAACATTTTGTACTAACACATACTCTTGACTACATTTCCCCAAATGTAGGGTCCGACACTCCAAATTCGCATTTTCGTGGCTACGGATCTCTTAGTAGAAGCTTGAATATTAGTGAGTCATCATTTTCCTAAGACCGAGCCCTTTATTTCATATTGTCTTTACATTTCAATTTTGAACTTGATGTACTGGTTACATCCCAATTACTCCTTTGTACTAGATGACTTTCAGACATTGTTGGAATTCCGCTTCATTTAATAAAACTCTTATGTTTTAAAATTGTCTCTTAAATCTTTTGATTTCTACTATGTAGTATGACGTATGCTAAGTGCTTTTATGGGGCTACTTGGGGTCTTATATGCCATGTTACAACTAAGGTCTACCTTGGGTGGTGACAAACTTGGTATTTCAGAGCACAAGGTTTAGAAAGGTCCCAGGAAGTCTCATAAGCCACGTTGTATAGAGTCTTGTTCATGAGTGTGAAGTGCGCCACATTTATGAAGCAAAAATATGTTTAGGAAACTCCACTTCTTTCATTAATCTAAAGTCGTGCGATAGATTTTAACTCTATAATGCCTCTCTCAAAATCCTTATCTGATGCTTTACAGGATATGGCCACTCGAAGGGCATATTTTAGGAGGAATGTGGGAGAGAATGTGGAACAAGAGGCTCCTCCTCAAGTTCTGGTCGACCCTTTAGCAGAGAAAGTGACTATTGTTGAGTTTAGTGCTGTTTTCCAAGTGTTTTCTCAAGCCATGACGGCTCAAGCCAATAGGGAGATTGCGGTCCCCATAAACCCAAATGTGGTACTACGGCAACTAGAGTGAGAAAATTCACTAGAATGAATCCTCCGGAGTTTCATGGTTCTAAGGTTGAGGAAGACACTTAAGAGTTCATTGATGAAGTGTATAAAGTGTTGATGATCATGGGTGTGACACCGGTGGAAAAGGTGGAATTGGCCGCTTACCAACTTATGGGTGTTGCTCGAATATGGTTTAACCAATGGAAAGAAGGGAGGATGGATGATGTGGGTCCTCTCGATTGGGAAAATCTTAAGGTTACTTTCTTTAATAGGTTCTTTCCCTTTAAATGACGGAGGAAAATATACTTGAGCTTTGTCAAGGAATCATGAGGGTGAAGGAATAAGCTTTGAAGTTCACACAATTATCTAGATATGCTCCTAATATGGCTGCCGATCCTAGGGCAAGAATGAGTAAGTTTGTTTCGGGTGTCTGAGATGGTGGTTAAGGAATGTCGTACCGCTATGCTTATTAATGATACAAAAATTTCTTGTCTCATGGTTCATGGTCAACAAATTAAAGAGGAGAAACTTAGGGAAAGGTCTAGGGAGACAAAAAGGGGTCAAACCGGTGATGGTAACTTCTCACATGCAACTTCCGATGGACATGGTCGTTCCAAGTTTTGACAAAGGTTTTCCGGCCAAAGTTTCTTTAATGCTCCTCCTAAGTTTAACAAAGATAGGGTGTCTAACCCTAAGCCTTAAGGAGGAAATGGTAGAGGATTTTCATTGTCTTCTTGTGCTAAATGTGGAAAGAAGCATGAGGATAGATGTCTAGCTAGTTCCAATACTTGCTTTGGTTGTGTTAAGATGGACCACAAGATAAGGGATTTCCCCTCAATTTCTAAGAATGGGGAAGAATATTGTCGACAGGTTCAACCAAATCCTTCATCCAGTTGTAGTGGGAGTCAGAAGCAAAACATATTCTATGCACTTCATACTCGTCATGATCAAGAGGGTTAACCCGATGTGGTTACCAATATGTTGAAAGTCTTCCAACTTGATGTTTATTCTTTACTTGGCCCCGGTGCTACCTTGTATTTTGTGACACCATATGTGGCTTTGAGGTTTGATGTTCTTTCGAATTTGTTGTTAGATCCTTTTTTTGTCTCTACTCCAATTGGTGATTCTATTGTGGAAAAGAGGGTCTATAGAAAATGTTCCGTCTCCTTGTCTAATAGAGTCACTCATGTTGATCTTGTAGAGCCTAATATGCTAGATTTTGATGTTATCCTTGGTATGGATTGGTTGCATGCATGCTATTCTTCTATTTATTGTAAAACCCGTGTAGTCAAGTTTCAATTCCCAAATGAACCCATCCTAAAGTGGAAATGGGGATATTCTATTCCTAAGGGTCAGTTTGTCTCTTGTCTAAATGCTATCTAAGGGCTGCATATACCATCTAGTTGGGGTAAGGGATATAGATTTCAAGACTCCTACTTTTGAGTTGGTCCCCATTATTAATTTTTTAGAGGTGTTTCCATATGATTTACCCGGTGTTCCTCCCGAAAGGGAAATAGACTTTGGTATCGACCTTCTCCCAGATACGCAACCAGTAGAACTTAAGGGATTGAAGGAGAAACTAAAATTTTTTTGGGATAAGGGTTTCATCCGACCAAATATCTCTCCATGGGGTGCTCCAGTGTTGTTTTTTAGAAAGAAAGATGGTTCGCTTCGTATGTGTATTGACTACCAAAAATTGAACAAGGTTACCATTAATAATTAGTATCCTCTCCCAACGATAGATGATTTTTTTGACCAACTTCAAGGAGCAAGTAACTTTTCTAAGATTGACCTTCGGTCGGGTTATCACAAATTGAGGATGAAAAAAGATGACATTCCGAAGACGGCTTTTCGAACTCGGCATGTTCATTATGAGTTTTTGGTAATGTCATTTGGTTTGACTAATGCTCCGACAATATTTATGGATTTGATGAATATGGTGTTTAGACAATACCTTGATATGTTTGTGATTGTGTTCATTGATGATATAGTGATCTATTCAATGAGTGAAGACGAGCATACCAATCATTTGAGGATTATATTGCAAGTCCTCAAGGACCGACAACTCTTTGCAAAGTTTAACAAATGCGAGTTTTGGTTAAGGTCCATGGCTTTTCTTGGTCATCTTGTATCCGCTAAGGGTATTGAGGTAGATCTTAAGAAGATGGATGCGGTCAAGAGTTGGCCTAGACCTCTATGCCTGAAACCTCTATGCCCTTCGGGCATTAGGATTTTCATGGGTTTAGCCGATTACTATAGAAGGTTTGTTGAATAGTTTTCTTCAATTACCTCTCCATTGACGACATTTACTCAAAAGAAGGTTAAGTTCATATGGTCTGAAGCATGTGAAAAGACTTTCCAAGAATTAAAAGATAGACTTACTTCCACTTTGGTGTTGACTTTAACGGAAGGAACCAATGATTTTATTGTTTATTGTGATGCCTCGAGAATTGAGTTAGGATATGTCCTTATGCAAAATGGGAAAGTTATTGCCTATGGCTCAAGGCAACTTAAGATTCATGAAAAGAAATATCCTACCCATGATCTTTAATTAGCGTCTGTTGTGTTTGCTCTTAGATTTTGAGGCATTATTTGTATGGTGTTCATGTAAATGTCTTTATCGACCACAACCGTTTGCAATATGTATTTAAATAGAATGATCTAAATCTTTACCAAAGAAGGTGACTCGAGTTACTAATGGATTATGACATGAGTGTTCTCTATCACCCCTGCAAGGCAAATGTGGTAACGGGTGCTTTTAATTGGTTATCGAGGTGTAGTATTACTCATATTGAAGATGATAAAAATGAGTTGGTTCGAGATGTTCATAGATTGTTTGGATTGGGTGTTTGTTTAGTTGAATCTACTAAAGGTGGTGTTATAGTTCACGATGGTTCAAAATCATCTTTTGTGGCAGATGTGAAAGCAAAGAAAGGTGTTGATCCAACTTTGGTTGAATTGAAGGAAGCGGTGCTTAAAGGTCCGTAGAGGCTTTCTCCCATGAGGGAATGGTGTACTTAGATATCAAGGTCATTTGTGTGCTCCTAATGTAAATGACTTGAGAAAGCAAATCTTTCTAGAAGCCCATAGTTCCCGATATCCCATTCATCCAGGAGCCACCAAGATGTACCATGACTTGTAGGAGATATATTGGTGGAATGGGATGAAGAAGGACGTTGCATAATTTGTGGCTAATTGTCCAAATTATCAAAAAGTGAAAGTTGAGCATAAAAAATCAGGAGGTTTATCTCAAGACATTTGCATTCCTACTTGGAAGTGGGAAGATTTGAACATGGACTTCATTGTTGGTTTACCACGCACCCGATGGCAGCATGACTCGATTTGGGTTATTTAGATCAAATGACGAAATTGGCTTATTTCATTCTTGTCAAGATTTCTTATTCGACGGAGGACTATGCTAAGTTGTATTTGAGGGAAATGGTGAGGTTCCATGGAGTGCCCTTGTCTATTGTCTCCGATCATGGTACCCAATTTACCTCTCTGTTTTGGAAATCTTTCCAAAAGGGCCTTGGTACTCATGTGAAGCTTAGCACAACCTTTCATCCACAAACCGATGGGCAAGCAGGCGTACTATCCAAACTTTGGAAGATATGTTGAGAGCATGTGTAATTGACTTCATGGGTAACATGGACGATTACTTGCCCTTGATTGAGTTTGCATACAACAATAGCTATCAACCTAGTATTAGCATGGCTCCATTTCGGGCTCTATATGGTAGGAGGTGTAGATCTCTTATAGGTTGGTTTGAAGTGGGTTAAGTTGCCTTGATAGGTCTTAATTTAGTTCATGAGGCTATGGAGAAAGTTTGGCATAAGGTTTAAAATGGCTCAAAGTCGACAAAAGTCCTATATCGATGTTGGAATAAGAGATATTGAGTTTAATGTAAATGATTGGGTTAACTTGAAAATTTCACCCATGAAGGGTGTGATAAGGTTTGGGAATAAAGAGAAGCTTAGTCCCCGCTATGTGAGCCCATATCAGATTTTGAGGCGAATTGGCAAAGTTGCTTAAGAATATGAATTGCCTAATGACTTATAATCTGTGCATCTAGTTTTCCATGTCTCCTTGTTGAAGAAATGTATTGGAGATCCGACATCTATAGTTTCCTAAGAATGTTTGGGAGTTAAGGAGAATCTTTCTTATGAGGAAGCTCCAGTTGAGAAACAAGAAAGTTGCTTCCGTGAAAGTTCTATGAAGTAATTAATTAGTTGAGGGTGCTACTTGGGAGGCCGAGGATTATATGATATCCCACTATCCTTATCTCTTTCCCTCCGTCCCTACTCTTGCTTAAGTTATTTAGTTCCTCATGGTTTACTCTTTCGATGTCATATGCCTTAAATATTCCCATTATTTCCTCATTATGCAATATTCATGAAAAACTTAAATTTTGAGAAAATGAGTTAACTTGATAGATTTCTACATCTTTATGTGCATTTGAGTATGAGTTGCTTATAGACTTCATGAAATCATGTTTTTAACATGCGTTAGCTTGGAGTTGATGTTTCCTACTCGAATATGTACATTTATGTGATTTCATACATGTTGGGCTGATAGGTTTGAGTTCCTACCTTACTTATGATGCTTAAAATTTCATTCGAGGATGAATGTTGTTGACACCCAATTTTGACCCTCCACAATATAAATTAATCATTTCGAGCTTCTCCAATTTCAAACGATTTAAAATTATTAGTTTTATAAAAATTCTAAAAATAGTAATAAAAATAAAAAATAAAAATAAAATAAATAATAATAATATAGTTTGCAAGATTTTTAAATAGTTTGTCACTTTTCATAAATTTTAGATGATATATATATGTTTTACATAATTATGTATATAATTAGTATATTTTATGATTATTCGAAAATCGTCTAAAAAAAAAAGATTTTTTATATTTTAAATACTAGGGATGGTTATAATTTTGAGTTAATGAGTTTTATGAAATTCAAAATACTTTCAAGTTATTTTTAAAGTAATTTTATCACTTTTAATAATAAATATGTATATTTTTGCAATCACGTTATTTTATAAATATTTGAAAAATCATCACAAAATATTTTACATTTTAGTTAAATATTTTATTAATTTACTTTAAGTTATAGTTATAATTTTGAGTTAATTAGTTTTGTAATTGAATTAATTAGTTTATAATTAAGTTAATTTTTTTTTACTTCGTTAAGATTGAGAAGCTCATTAATTAATTTATGTTAACTCATCTTGTTTAAATTTTAGCCGAATTTGCCGATTAAATTCAATTCGGTTACAATTTAAATTCATTTGGCATTTATGTAATTGCAATACTAGCCACTTTCTCACCTTATTCTTAATTCATTGTTGAGATCAGAAATTGGGCCATTTACTTG
>JAJOOH010017037.1:0-17705 GCA_029582605.1 Solanum gracilifrons
CTAATTTTTAAATTAAAATAGAATTTATTGTTAAGTAAGGTTATAGACTTACGTTTTCTTTATTAAGAAAAAATAAAAATAAATCATATTTATTGCTACGTTGAATTTTGTTATAAGAGTATTATGTAAAAAAAATTGTTTTGAATTTATAACTTATGTTATATTTTCAGTTTCATTTGTTTTAGTAATATTGAATTTACATTGCACGTCATTTTTTAATTAGACTTGATAGATTATATTTTTGTCAAACATTTAATAATTTATGACATTTTATTTATATATTATTCTTTTTTTCAAACATGCATTTCACGATATTCGTAGAAACTTCATACTTTTAGTTGTTACGATCAATTCAATTGAAATATTAATTTGAAAAAATATAAATCAATTATTTTTTTATAATATTAGTTATAGAAAATATGTTTATTAATTTATATATTTTCAAAAAAGAATATATATCTTAAATATTTAATTTAATGTCATTTATAAAGTTTCTTACTTGTCTAGTATAAATTTTAAATAACTAATTTTTATTTTTAAAATTTATTATAATTTTATAATTGCAATTGTGCATCCAAACAGAACATGTGTAATTACACTGTGACATTCAAACAGGACATGTGTAATTACAATGTGGCAACCAAACAAGTCAGTGTAATTACTAGACGGTGTAATTGCTAGGCTGATAATTACTACCTAGTAATTACACCAATTTCAATTACTAAGTGGCTTTCCAAACAAACCCTTAGTCAAATATTAAGGAGAGTGACTCATTCAATTTTTCAGGAAAATATTTCCATAAAATTTTGTGGGATCCTATGACATGCATAATCAATCGTGAAGGAGTGGAACAGGATGTATAAGAAATATTTTAGATTGAACTTAATTTTTTTAAGGATAAATTCGAGTTATCTGAATAATAATTTTTAATATTCTTTTTGTCAATTTATGTGACACTTTTCGAATTTCGATATTCAAACAAGTTTATCTTTGATCGAATTTTTTTCATGTATTTTTAAATATTTTGAATTGTCAATTATTGTGAATTATAGTACTTTTTACGTAGTTTATAAATATATAAATTTCATTTCAAAAAATTTAAAGATTCCATGTGCAAATTTCCGGTCAAACTTAAACTGTTTGACTCTCAAAAAATAAAAAAGTACCACATAAATTGAGACAGATGGAATAATAATTTAGAGGTGAAGATCCTTACTATAATTTTTGTACTATGATATTCACTATAGTTAGAATAATTATAATTATATTAGTAGTTATATTGATATTTATTTTTAGTCTCAAATTTGTGTAAATACTTCCATTTTTGCTCTGCTTACTCTTATTCAACTCTAAGAGTATTTTAGTGATGGATTCTATAAGAACGGGCGATCTTATTTGATCAGAATACCTAGCAATAAGCTTTTATATTTTTTGTTATTACAGTATTTTTGAACAAGTTCCTGAATATTAAATATAATAAAGGTTTACTCATGATCTATTAATATATTGATAATAGTAATGATATTGATAACTTCAATACTATAGTGATGATTTCCACCGCGTCTTTGATATGGGGCTGGAACTACTAACTGAGATGAATGAGCTAATTATGAATATTATATTATTATGAAAATAGATTTATTTTGTGTCATCCTTCAAATTAGTAAAAACAATATTTCCTTGCATAATTTAAGTCCCAAGACATTTATGAATCGTGCTGTGAATAAGTCGAATCATGATTTTGGTAGTAATTGTTGTGTTTTTGTCACGACCCAAAAATGGACGTGATGGCACTCATCTTATCCCACCAAGACAAGTCAGCCTAACACTCACCCATTACAATAAAATGCAGAAATTTCATAATTAACTTAAAAATACCCCCAAAATCTGGTTGTCACGTATACAAGCCTCTAAAGTATTACAATAGATTTGAAAGAAAACGTAAGTCTCAAATGATGTTGTCTCTAAAATACAACAATATCATAAATAAGAGTAAAAAGGTCTGCTGCGATGACAAACAGCTACCTCACAAATCTCCAAGAAGCCTCGAAAATAAGAGAATGAAAAGTATCACAAAATCAAGGCTCGTAACCTACAAAAAAAATTGTAGAAGCAAGTGGTGAGTACCAAACCACACGGTACTCAGCAAGTACACCTTTAAACACAAGCTAAGAGAATAGAATACGGGTACTCCTTACACCCGAACCGAACCTTCATAACTACAACCTACATAAAACCGGCCCAACCTAAAAGTTCACAGTTTATATAGCACCCAGCTCAACAACAATCACTTTAACGAATTACATATCCTCAACAATAAATTCAATATTCATCAATCACAACTTTCATAAAAGGCACTCACAAATATCAACAACACACAAGATCAAGTTCATCAAATAGAGGTAATCAAACATCAAGTACTTTTCAACCACTAATAAAACACATAATCATCAAGAATGAAGGATGTCATGGGATGCAATGCAATATGACACCATGAAATGATATGTCTCAGAATACCAAGTACTCTCTCAACCGTATATACATGATACTCCTCGAAAATACATCGAGAGTTCATGACCCATGGGGGACTCGCGAGGTCCATATACCGACACGGACGATCTTTACGTGTCTGTGCGGACGATCTCAACGCACTATCATAAATCAAATAAATTTCGCACGGACGATCTCCACGTGCCTAACTTATACTCAATCTCATGTCAATGCATGTGCACAATATGATTTCAATAAAAGGGATGATGCATCTCAATCAAATATCAATATGATATGTAATCACCTCAGCTATCACCAGTATACGGGTTCAATAAAGAACACAATCACACATAATAAATCAAGTCAATAATATATCAACTAATGCCCATATGCTTTGGCATTCTCGAATTACAATTCGCATTCTATAGTAATAAACTTTTCCTTTATAACACTGGTACTCGTACCAATGCACGTGACAAACAATTCTCAACACATCACACACAAACAATTAATCACATTGCCTTTTATTACCCTTTTTCCATCATTAGAATTAATCAATGTGGACAAGTTAACCCATCACCAAGTTTCATTACCCCCAA
The DNA here is from genome assembly GCA_029582605.1 of Solanum gracilifrons. Classification (NCBI taxonomy): domain Eukaryota; kingdom Viridiplantae; phylum Streptophyta; class Magnoliopsida; order Solanales; family Solanaceae; genus Solanum; species Solanum gracilifrons. Next base: position 3,090 of record JAJOOH010017037.1, read on the forward strand.
ACACATATTACAAGGAAATACAAGAATTCCATACACTTAACAAGGGTTTAGAAATTCACTTGCCTTAAATAATTGAACAATCACTCCGGGTCTCGAGTCTTCCCATCTCGTTGAACTTCCAACTCAAAGCAATCTATTCAAGTAAATAATCACAGTAAGATTTTGAAACTAACAACACTCGCATCACTATATGTCTAACACAGACCCAAAAATCATAGTGCACGAATCTATGATCAAGTTCTTAACTTTTGGTGCCAACTCTTTCAACTCTTTTTTTCCAAATTTTCAAGCCTAGGATTAAGTTCCAAATCCTTCAAATATCATAAATCTAATGATATTCATATATATAATATAATACACATAATATTTAATTACTTATTTCAATATATCAAAAAGTTATTTTGTAATCTGACAATAAAACAAGAATTACTAACTACGGTAATTTAACTGTTTACGAAAATCCATGGCGAGACCATATGAGGCAAAAATCACGAAATTTCTAAAACCTATCAATTCAGAGCAATGATTACATTATGCCATAACACCTCAATCTTATCCATCATTACCCAATAATGGCCTAACTCTTGTCTCCTCAAATTGTCAAAAGAACGTACTGCCAAATTCTAAATTCCAATGTCAACTTTGCCAAATTTCCCTTCCTAATTCAATTAAATTGTATTTTAATAATTTGCATTCTATATTCTAACAATATGGTTACAATTAATATGAAAGTTTGAGATTTCCTTACCAGCACTGTATTAGCTAAGTCGGTTCCACGCCTCCGACTCCACGCCTCCAGGTGAGTTTCTATTCTGCTCTTCTTTTCTTAATACTTAAGTATTAAAAACTGACAAGCCCTACTACTTATTATTCTAATAAATATATAGGCCAAGAGACATAAGCTATTAAATAAATACTGAATTTGGCTCATTAGCTATCAATTAAAATTAATTATTTAAAATTATCCGTCAACTAAACAATAGTAATTAACAAATAGCTCATAAATTTTCAAACCAACTTCACCGACTAATTCTAAATGACTTGGGACAACTATTGAGAGGGGTAAAACAGTAATTTTACAAAAATTTCCAAAAATGACCTTACAGGTCGTTACAGTTTTTCGTAGACGCTAACATTAAATCAAAAGTATTTTTAGCAGCAATTAAGTAGCAATAATAGTTTAACTATTACTAAATATGTATTTTTAGAGGTAATAACTTAATTGGGCTGCTAAATGTGTATTTTTAGAAGCCATCACTAGTTACAATTATATTATAGTACTATTTGTAAATGCTACTAAAGCTTATAGTGACATCGTATCTAATGATGATTAACTAATGACAATAAAGAAGAGTATAGCTTTCCAGATTTCACTAGGATTATACTGAGGATGTTATTGTTGAAATTCAGGGAATCATGAGCTACAATAGTACTATGTTCTTCTTTTTTGATGCTAAGTAAAGATTCAGGATGGACAAAGACGAAATCTATTACTCCCTCCGTTTCGCAAAGAATGACCTGGTTTGACTTGACACGGAGTTTAAGTAAATAAAGAAGATTTTTGAATCTTGTGGTCCTAAATTAAAGTCATGTCAAATGTACAAAATTGCCCTTAATCTTGTGGTTTTAAACATGTCACGTGGAAAGCAAAAAGTAAAATGTTACCAAAAAAGGAAAGAGATCATTCTTTTTGAAACTGATTAAAAAGGAAAGGAGGTCATTCTTTGTGAAACGGAGGGAGTATCTTATAATAATGTGTAAAGAAACTTTTTAAATACAAGTGTAGACCAACAACAACTCCTATTCTATAGGAGCTGTATTCCTAGTGGACTCTTAATAATGAACGTGGAGTACTAAACCTATAAGTAGTAAATAACTAACTAACAACTACAACTGACTATGCACTATTACAGGGAAGATGCGCCAATATGCCCCCGCAAGTTGAAGGTGAAATCAACAACTTTAAACTTGGGTAGATGTTTGTGAAAGAGCAGACGAGACAAAGGCTTTGTAAGTGTGTCTGCAAGCTGATCCGCAACATGTAGATGTTGAACGCGCACATGGCTCCTCTGCACTTGATCTCTAACAAAGTGAAAATCAACTTCGATGTGCTTCATCCTGCTAAGCAAGACAGGATTTTGACAGAGATAAGTGGTACCAACATAGATTAGTAGTGGTTCAGGCAGCTGGACATGTAGTTCTGCAAGTAGTTTTTGAACCCAATTAACTTCAGTAAGGGCAGAAGCGACATCACGGTACTCTGCCTCAGTAGAAGAACGAGCTAAAGTACGTTGCTTCTTGGAGGACCAACTAATGGGATTTTGACCAAAATAAAGAATATACCCAAAAGTAGAAGTCCTATCATTAAAGTCACCTGCCCAATCCGCATCAGAATACATAAACAACCCAGGCGATGTGTTGCTCGTTATCTGTAACCCGTAATTCTTGGTATGCTGGAGATAGCGCATAAGCCGTTTAACAGAAAACCAATGTGTTTGTGTAGGAGCATGCATAAATTGAGACAACTTATTGACGGCAAAGCTTATGTCTGGTCCGGTAAATGACAAATACTGAAGCTTACTAACAGCTTGACGATACAAGGTGGCATCCATAGAAGGTGTACCATCCTTAAAGGATAGAAAAGTAGAGGAACTCATGGGTGTGCGAAGAGGTTTACATTAAGACATATTATGGGTAACGAGAAGATCAGAGACATACTTGGCTTGAGAAAGAATGATTCTAGCTTGCGTGCGAATGACCTCAACACCTAAGAAGTAGTGCAGTTGTCCAAGATCTTTGAGAGAGAATTAGGACGAAAGAACCCGAATAGCCTGTTGAATAACATCAAAATTGGAACCAGTAATAATAATGTCATCAACATATACAAGAATGTAAACCATCATTTTACTGTGATAACGAATAAAAATGGAGGAATCAGAGTAGGATTTTTGAAATCCCATTTGGATGAGGAACTGCTTTAACTCAGAATACCAAGCGCGAGGAGCCTGCTTCAGGTCGTAAATTTTGTTCTTTAGTTTGCACACGTAATGAGGAAAATCAAGATGAGCATAACCAAGAGGTTAACACATATAGACATCTTCATTAAGGTGACCTTGAAGAAATGCATTGTTCACGTCCAACTGGTGCAAGGGCCAATTATACTGAACTGTAAGCGATAAAACCAATCGAACAGTGACATGTTTAACAACTGGGCTGAAGGTAGAGTGATAATCTACACCCGGACGTTGAGTAAAACCTTTTGCAGCTAACCGAGCTTTATACATAACCACACTTCCATTTGGTTTGGTTTTGGTACGATAAAGCCATCTGCAGTCAACCACATTGTGTGAAGTGGACGGTGGTGCGAGCTCCCAGGTCAGATTGGTCATTAAGGCATCAAACTCAAGTTCCATAGCTTCTCTCCAGTGTTCACTCTTTTGGGCTTGGTTATAAGTGGTGGGAAATGATTTAGTAGAGGTAATGGCAAGATAATCAAATAATTTCTTTGGGGTAGTGATGTTATTCTCAGAACGAGTGATAGGGAGATGAATAGTGGGTGGTGGGGTAGATGTGATGGTTGGGGTAGATGATGGATTGATACTGGAAGATGGGTTAGGAGGTGGGTATTGAACCTGGGTTGGGACTGAATCGACCTCAGGTAAAAAAGGTGTTGTGGATGGAATTTGTGCTTGTCGGTTTTGGCGTATATATTGGAGTAAGGGTGGAGATGTATGAGGAGTGGGAATAGAACAACCTGTATCAATAAGGTGTTGCACAGAGGAGTCTGAGACACTAGTTGAAGATGGCACTACCTCAAGAGATGGAGTTGAAGCCGGATCCACAGAAGATGCCTTTTTGCAATCGTGTAGCAATCTGGATTGGTGGTGGAATCTCATGATTAATTGATGGCACATGTGCAGGAGTGGAGGCAGGCGATTCAGTTGGCAGAATATCCCATTGTAAAGTCAAAAGTTTTTTTTCCTTAATGGAGGAAAACAGATCAGAAAAGGGAAATTTATTTTCATAAAAGATAATAACATTAGAATAACCTAGGTAAATACAAGGAGTTGAGCGTGGATCTAATTTGTATTTCGTATACGGCCTAAGCCATGGGTAACAAAGGCATCCAAAGGTTCGAATAATCGCGTAATTGGGAATCTCGCCAAACAACCGTTGGTATGGAGATTCATAACCAAAAGTTGGGGTAGGCAATCTGTTAATCAAGAATGTTGCTTGTTGACAAGCAAACAACCAAAATATTGGAGACATGAAGGCTTGATGTAAAATGGTTTTGGCTGTTTCAATAATGTGGCGGTGTCTACGTTCAGCCATGGCTACTCATTGTGGTGTATATGGGGGAGTGATGAGTCCACAAATTGGACTCATTTAGGGCATTATTTTAATGGAAATACTGTCATTGAGTGCTTGTTTTATCTCAATACTTGATTAAAATGCTGAAGTTTCAGGTTTTTGAAGTTTTAGTGGAAGCATGGACACTTAGGCGCAAAACAGAGCAAATAGGGCAGAAAAGAACAAGAAATGGAATCCCGCGGATCGCCGAGTTCAACTTGGCGAGTCGCCCAAACAACATGAACCACCCTTCGTTCCAGTACACGAAGCCTTGAAGGAAGTGGCTCAAAAGGCGAGGAAATGAGCAGTCGACGAGTCGCCGATCGGTTCCGCGAAGCAGTACTGTGCTGCCCAATGATCCAGAATGCGAGGATGCTAAAGGCAAGACACTCAAGGCGATGAGCTGACCAAAAGGTGGATCGCCGAGTTCATCGGCGATCTTGACTAATGTTGCCGAACAATCCTCCGCAACACAATCTGTGAAAACTATAAATACTAGTTAGAATTTTATTTTAAAAAGGAAAATTTGGAGTGGAACAATAATTATTATTATTTTCACTTTAGAACACACTTTAGTGGATATTTTTTCTGTCAAGTTTGGAGAGGGTTTTTGTGGAGATTTGAAGAAAGGAATTCTTCTTCCCCAAGTTGGAAGTGGGTCTTCTCTATTCATTTTCCTTTGCTTAATTTAAGGTTTAATTTCTTTTACCCAGTTGATTTCATTATCATGTTAGGTATAAATTCTTATTTCTTGATATGTGGCTAAACCCACTTATTCTTGGGGTGTGATTTAGCAAATATGGGTTAATATTCTTGTTGGGACTTGCTTGCTAATAGGTTAGATGTATTTTAATGGTAATTTCACCTAGTGGTTGTAGTTTAATCTAAAGGGTTTGTAGTTGTAAATACAAAGCCACCCATGTGTTTTTGGCTTGCCCGAGAGGGAGGTCGCGAAACCAAAACCACTAGAATGTTGGCCTAAGGAGTGGGTCGACATGAGGTTCAGCCCGAGAGGGTGTGCCCTAGTCCTATATCCTAACACTCAGCTCGAGAGAGTGAGTGGGGTAAGGCATATGTTGGTCTTCATGCGACAAATGGGTGTCCGAGAGGAACGCATTTGAAACAGGGTAAGTTGCCCGAGAGGGAACTTATTTCCATTTAAACCTTAGCCTAGTCACTATTGTCTTGCAAATTTCCTATTGAAAGCATGTACCTAACAATTTATCTCAACTTGTATTGCGGTCACATCCCAAGAACCTTTCCCCATACTTGATTTTCTTGTTTATTTTGTTGTTTTATCACTTGTTACAGAAACCCCATTTGATATTTGACACTTTCGTGTCATCCCCTTTTATTTACTATGTTTTTGTTCGTTAATATCTTTAGCTACGACTAGTTAGAATGTAATTCTATTTTTCTATCGATTCTCAAAACCTTTCCCTTGGGAAACGACCCCAACCCTTGGTTGAGTAACTATATTATCGACGATCGTAGACACTCATATCGTAGGATAGTGTCGTTGGTCACGATAAGCATCCAAATGGCGCCGCTGCCGGGGAGTGGTGTTATTTGAGAATTTTTAGTTCACTAGAATTTCAGTCTTATTAATCGTAGATTATTAACTTTACTCTTAGTTTTGTTTTTCTTTGAGTTGTTGATTGTATGTAATCCCAAGGATCATTGGCAAGCATTTCTGTTTTTCTTAGTTTTAGCTTTACTAACTTAATCTTTTGCTTTGCTTGTTTGTGTTGAAAACAAAAATTATGAGTGAGAACGTGGGGGACAGTTGCCACGCAAACAACCCATTGAATGTTGACTTGCACCGAGATGACATTGACGATGCAAATAGTGTTTATGACCCCGCTCCATTGGATGAGATAGGTGCAATTCGCTTACCGCAGGGTGGTGGAAACGAAAATGGAAACTTTGAAGTCACTAGCACAACACTCCATCTCATACATTCAAGGGGCCTATACGGATGATTGGATCATGAAGACTCACATGAACATATCCAAAGCTTTTTGGACGTATGTGCTCCGTTGTCATTCAAAAATTGGTCGCAAGAAGCCATCAGGCTTCGCTTATTTCCATTGTCACTGACACGAGCTGCCACTACGTGGTTGTCTGAACTTTCCAAAAGTTTTATCACATCATGGAAATAATTAGTCACAGCTTTCCACAATATATTCTTTCCCCCGTCAAAAATGATGAAGTTGAGGGACGACATTCAGAATTTCAAACAAAAGGCGAGTGAACCAATTCATAAGTTGTGGATTAGATATAAAAGGTCTCTGCGAAAATGTCTAACACATGGGCTGCCAAGTGAGTTGTTACTCCAATATTTTTATCGAAGTCTTGATTCAGTCAACAAAGGGATAGCTGATCAATTGGTCCAAGGCGGCATAATGCTACAACACTTTGAGGTGGCCTCATTTCTCCTAGATGGTATGGCGAGAGTAAATCAAGCTTGGTACACCAAATAAGACCAAGTCTCCCCTCTGTGTTTCAGGCTGATGCTAGAGCAACTCGATAAAGAAAGAGAGAGGGATGAAAACATAAAAAAGATGTTGTCTCAGATGGAAGATTTACAAGAGCACATGAAAGGCAATTGTGAAGTGTTTCGCATAGAATGGGGTTCTTTTTTGATAACTTGAAATCGTGAGGGAGAAATCGGGAGGGAATCAAGGTCGAAACCACAGAAGGAATGAGGAGGGTTTCCACCCGCACTATCAACCGCGGGTTGGAAATCAAGGTTGGAACCACCCTATAGGTGAAGGACCTAGGCGATATTTCCAAGAGTGGACTAAGCATAATGATCATGAAGAATACCAAACTCAATTGAGTGACAGCCCGACATCAAGGGGGAGTGATAGCAGCCCTAGGGTGAATGATCTACTGACACGAATTCTTGAGAAAGTTCAAGGCTCTGATGATTTGCTAAAGGGAATGAGAGATGATTTTTCTTCACTAAATAGTAAGGTGAACTCTCATGCTAATGCCATCAAGATGCTGGAAGGTCAATTGAATCTCCTATCGACTCAACTAACAACCAAGATGCCAAAGGAAAATGAGGAAGAAGAGCTGGCTGTAATTACCCTTAGCGGGAAGGTAGCGATAGGTAATGAAGGAGAAGAACGTGAGGAAAATCAAGGTGGGGAAGATGCAGAAATTACCGATCATCAAAACATCGGCAAGAAATCACAAGAAGGAATGAATCAGCACAATGAAACTCCAAAAATAATACAACCCTTACCCAAAATACCTCCACCTTTTCCCCAGCATTTGAAAAAGAAGAATGAAGATGAGAAGTTCAAAAAATTCTTGTCTGTGTTCAAGAAGTTGTCCATCAACCTTCCTTTGGTGGAAGCATTGCTGGAGATGCCAAGGTATGCTAAATTCATGAAAGAGTTAGTCACCAAGAAGAGGATCTTGGATTATAAAATGATTGAAGTGCCTCATAGTTGCAGTGCGATCATGACAAATGAGTTAATCACTAAAAAAGAAGACCCTGGTGCTTTCACCATCCCGTGTACTATTGGAATGATCCAATTTGCCAAGGCTTTATGTGAACTAGGAGCAAGCATCAACCTGATTCCAAACGCCATATACAAGCAACTTGAATTAGGAGAACCAAAGGCAACTACAATGGGAATTCTCATGGCAGATCGATCGATCAAGCATCCTGTTGGGATCCTCTACGATATCTTGGTCAAAGTAGATCGGTTCATATTTTCAGCTGACTTTGTGATTTTAGACTGTGACATTGATGCTGAGGTCCCCATTATTTTGGGAAGGCCATTCTTAGCAACCGGCAGAGCATTAGTGGATGTTGAAAGTGGCAAGTTGAAATTTCGTGTGAATGACAATGAGATAACTTTCAACATCTACAAATCCACGAAGCAACCAAGTGATATCCATGTAGTGTCTACTGAAGATGTTATACATGAGGCAGTGGCAAGTGTGAGCCATCTGCTGCACAAGAATGAGCCTCCTGAGTCAATACTTGCAAATCATGATGAATCAGGAATTCAGGAATATGATGAAATGATCGCAGCCCTAACAGGGTTAAGAGCATATGCATGAAATCCAATTAAGTTGGATATCGACCTAAAAAACTGATGCATCCCACCTGCAAAGACATCAATTGAAGAGCCGCCAACTCTAGAACGGAAAGTACTCCCATCCCATCTCAAGTATGTTTTCTTGGGAACTAACAACACTCTTCTAGTGATTATTTCAGTAAATCTGAGTGAAGGGCAGGTAAAAGTGCTAGTTGAAGTACTGTAGAAGCACATAAAAGTGATCGGATGGACCATGGCTGATATCGTGGGCATCCCGCCCGGTATCTGCACCCATAAGATTCTGCTGGATAGTGAATGCAAATCCAGTATGGAGCATCAACGAGGGTTGAACCCACTGATGCAAGATGTAGTAAAAAATGAGATAATCAAGTGGCTTGATGCAGGAGTAATCTATTCGATTTCAGACAACAAATGGGTCAGCCAAGTGCAATGCGTACCAAAAAAGGGTGGTATAACAGTGGTCCCAAATGCTAAAGGAGAGTTTGTGCCAACTAGACCTGTAACAGGATGGAAGGTGTTCATGGATTATCGAAAGCTAAATTCATAGACTGAAAAGGACCATTTTCCAATGCCTTCATGGACCAGATGCTTGATAGGTTATCAGAGAGAGGGTGGTATTAATTTTTGGATGGATTCTCTACATACAACCAGATATCTATCGCACCAGAAGATCAAAAGAGAACCACTTTCACATGCCCTTATGGGACCTTTGCATTCAAAAGGATGTCATTCGGACTTTGTAATGCACCGACAACTTTTCAATGATGCATGTTGTCCATCTTTGCGGATATGGTTGAGAACTCTCTGGAAGTCTTCATGGATGATTTCTCAGTCGTGGGGGACACATTTAGAGCGAGTGCTCCAAACGTGTGTGGAAACTAATCTAGTCCCAAATTGGGAGAAATGCCATTCATGGTGTAAGAAGGCATTGCTCTTGGGCATAAAGTATCGCAACAAGGGCTGGAAGTTGACAAAGCAAAAATTGAGGTTATTGAGAAACTACTACCACCTATCTCAGTAAAGTGGATTCGCAGTTTCTTGGGCCATGCAGGCTTCTACCGGAGATTCATTAAGGATTTCTCAAAGATTGCATAACCGCTATGCAAACTCTTAGAGAAAGAAGTCAAATTCTACTTTGATGACGCTTGTATGGCAGCATTTAAATGTTTGAAGGAGAAATTGATATCCACACCAATTATCATCAGCCCCAATTGGTTAGAACCATTCGAAGTAATGTATGATACGAGTGGGATGGCATTAGGTGTAGTATTGGGACAAAAGCGTACCAAACTGTTTCACCCAATTTATTACGCAAGCAAGACTCTAAATAGTGCCCAGCGAAATTACACAGTCACTGAACAAGAGTTGCTAGCAATGTTCTGTGCTTTCGAAAAGTTTCGGGCATACTTGCTATGCACTAAAGTAGTTGTTCATACAAACCATGTAGCACTCCGATACCTCATGGCAAAAAAGGATGTGAAGCCAAGTCCGATAAGATGGGTGCTACTCTTGCAAGAATTCAATTTTGAGGTGAAAGATAGAAAAGGCTGCGAGAATTAAGCTACAGATCACCTATCGCGGTTAGAGAGTAAAGAAGGTACTGAGTGGGAAAAGGAAATAAATGACTCATTCCCGGACGAGCAGATATTCGCATTGTCACTCACACACGTACCATGATATGCTGACTTTGCAAACTACATCGTATGTGGGTTGATTCTCAATGAGTTAAACTCTTACCAACGAAAGAGGTTCCTATTTTGATGTTAAAAGATACTTCTGGGATGAGCCATACTTATTTCGGGAATGTGCTGATCATGACATAAGAAGGTGTGTTCCGGAAGAAAAATCAATAGAGATCCTCTATGTCTGCCACACATCACCAGTAGGGGGTCATCATAGTGGAAACCGTACCGTATCTAAGATTCCCCAAAGTGGTTATTATTGGCCTTCTTTTTACAAAGATGACTACGATTTTGCAAAGAGATGTCCTCAATGTCAGTAGCAAGGCGGAGTGTCAAGAAGACACGAGTTACCCCTTATACCTATTTTGGAAATCGAACTACTCAATGTGTGGGGAATTGATTTCATGGGCCCATTTGTCAGCTCGTTTGGAAACAAGTATATCTTAGTAGTTGTAGACTATGTGTCCATTGGGTGGAGGCTGTCGCACTCCCAAATAATGAAGGAAAAAACGTTGTCCAATTTTTGAAACACTACATCTTTGCACAGTTTGGCACTCCAAGAGCAATCATTAGTGATGGAGGATCGCATTTTTGCAATAAGTGGTTTTCCAGTGCATTGAGCAAATACGGAGTAAAAGATCCATATCACCCCCAAACGAGTGGACAAGTTGAGGTGTCGAATTATGAGATCAAAAGCATTATATCCAAGACAGTAAACGGCATCAGAACCGATTGGTCTATAAAGCTTAACGATGCCCTGTGGGCATATCGGGCTGCTTATAAGACACTTATATGAATGTCCCCATATCAACTAGTTTTTGGTAAATCATGTCATTTACCTGTTGAGCTAGAACACAAAGCCTTATGGGCATTGAAAGCTCTGAATTTAGATTGGACAAAGGCTTCAAGGGAGAGGTTGGACTAGTTGAATGAAATAGATGAGTTCAGGCTTAGATCCTACGACAGCTCAGCCGTTTACAAAGAGAAAATGAAGAAATGTCATGACACACGGATAGTCCAGAGGGAATTCAATGTGGGAGATTAGGTGTTATTGTACAACTCACGACTAAGGCTATTCCAGGGAAGAAAATCCAAATGGTCTGGGCCTTTCAGAGTGACACGAGTGTTCACCAATGGTGCCATAGAAGTTGAAGGAAAGAGGGACCCCCATTTAAAGTTAACGGACAACGTTTGAAATTATACATTGGGGACTGCCAGGAAATCGCTTTAGTTGAAGAATTGTATCTGGAGGATGCTTGATAGTATTCCTACGTCGAGCCACGACGTTAAATAAGGCGCTTATATAGAGGCAACCCAAGATTCTTACCAATTACATTTGTTTGATAAAATAATAATGTGTCAATTGTGCAGATAGAAGCGTGGATAGTGAACGAACAATGCAAATGGGCGCACCAGAAGTTTATTCAGTGACACGCAGAAAGAATTGGCAAGCTATGGACATCTTTGGTGAACCGCAGATTGATTCGGCGATCGAACTATTAACCGCCATTTGAACTCTCCCAGTCTGGGTTTGGAGTCTGTAAAACTCAGCGCATGTAAAAAAAAATTAGCGGTGAATCGCCGACCCTGTAGGCGAGCACAATGTAAACCGCCGTTCGGACTCACCTGCAACCAGAGGTCCTGTAATCTTTCGCGAGTGTTGACACCCAATTTTGGACCTCCACAAGGTAAATTAATCATCGAGCTTCTTAAATTCCAAACGAGTTGAAATAATTGACTTTATAATATTCAAAATATTTTCCAAGATAGTTTAAAGTAATTTTGTCATTTTGATGATTTTCTAAATAATATATTTTACGTAATTACGTATATATCAATTAATATATTTTATGAATATTCGAAAATAGTCTCAAAAGGATATTAGTTTTGGTTATATAGTAGTTTATATTTTAAATTATTTAGTTTATAATTAAGTTAATTATTTTATTTCGTTAAGATTAAGAAGCTCATTAAGATGCGACCCCTGCATCTTCTTCTTTCATGAAACCAGACGACCCCATCTCGTTTTCCTCAGCGAAAATCATGGGGAACCCAAAAAACTCATCCAACTACTCTGCAAAACCCATAACCCTAGCAACCTAATCAATCACTTCATCGTCCCTTTTTCCCCTTTTTCACGGAATTCAGCAATTTCCCATCCCATTGACTGTGGCTTCGAAAATAAGGAGAAGAAATTCAAATTTTTGTTTGAATTCTCTAACGGATCCCCCCCTAAATCCCCCCAACTTTCCCTATAAATTAACCTCTACATTCAGTGATTATGGAGAGGAGGAAGACAAAAAAAAAATTGGATTGTGAGGTCATACACGATAAATAAGTTTGCAAAAGAGTTTTAAGAGATTAGTTCTGAAGCAATAGTCACTTCTACACTTAATTTTGTTTTATCTAGTCTTCTGATTCTAAGTTCGGAGAAGATCGCCGTTCGAATTTTCTTAGCTTGTCGTTAGTATTCGAAGAGAGTGGTGGAATCGCTCTTCTCATCGTCCTAGTCTCGCTGCTCCGAAGAAGGTAATATCTTTATTTCTACCTCTCGTTTTTCCTTTTGGATAATGGGTGTTCTATTTTGTTTCCTGCCAAAAAGATCATCAGTTTAGGAGTAGTTTCACTGTTGATTTGTTACACCTTTGTGATATAGTATTGTGAGTTGAATGTTTGCAAGATATTACTAAATAAAGTTTTTTTTAGTTACTACCATTATTCGTATGTTGCGATTCAAATGTATTTCACCAAGTCGTTTTCACTCACTTTTTCATCATTTAGTTTGTTGAACTCGGCGATCATGTGACCGTTTGTTTATCTCATTTCTTTGATAGAATAATCGTTTACTTAATGAAGTTTGTATTGACTGCGATGTCTAGTTTTAACATTGGTACCAAAGCTTACATTTTAGCATTCATGTAGTAAAATACTATGAATTCTATTGAGGTGTTTATTTAGCTAGTTTCATTCTTTCTTGCTTAAGTTATTTCGGTTGCCAATATATCTTTGCTATTACTCGTGTCTCTGTTTTGGAATCTCCTTTCTCCCTATTCATTATGCGGAATTTAATCCCTCCATCAGTAGTTGATATTGTTTGTTATGCTGAAAGTTCGAGGTGATAGCTACTTAAGAATGTAAGAAGTGATAGCCTATGTTGTGTTGTTAGTTTCTTCATTTAAATGGGTTGATTTTTAGTTATAAGTGGGGGCTGTTGAGTCAAACATTTAGCAAAGGTTCGAGTTTGCTCGTTTCATGTTTAAATTTATTATCGTTTAGAGATATACTTTTTGGCTGATTTTTGTGTTGCCCAACGTGCGCTAAGCAATTAATTAATTTCATAGTCACAGCCAGCTCTTTGCTACGTTGATGAGTTATGTTCCTTTTATATTTATTATTTGTTGTTCGGTTAATCCTCCTTTATCGGCGGTTGGGAGATATTATTATTGGATGCTAACTCTTATCATCATTTTTATTGCATGTGAATCCCTTCCGAGTCCATGGTGGACTTCTCTTCCTAGCATCCTCGAGTTGAGCCATAAAGACTCGATTTATTTGTTTTTCTTCATAGTTCGAGTCAGTCGGGCAAAGAAAACCGAAGCACAAGGCTGGAAAACAGAAAACGCGATATTTAGAACTGAAAAATGGGTCGTATACATGTTGTATACACAAGTATACACTGATATACAGGCCCAAAACGTAAAAAATATAGAGATAAGGTAAAGTACAGGTGTTCGGAAGCAGGAGATACATGGAAAGAGCTAATATACATACCGATATACATTGATATACAGCCGATGTATACAAAAACTGGAATTTGGTTAAGACCAAAATTTCCAGCGAAATTGGCCCAAAAAGAGGCCCAAATTCAATTCCTCCCTTATTCTTTAATTATTTAATTGTGATTATTTATTCTTTTTTTTTTAACTCTAACTTTATAATTGTTAATTAGCTTAATTAGATTCTCCAAAAGATGAGTTATTTTGTTTGTGTTGGTTTACTTTGAATACATTTTTTTTGTGTTCATTCGTTGTTGACACCCAATTTTGGCTCTCCACATTTAACTATAATAATAATTATGATAATAATAATAAAATATATATGTTATGAAATTCTCATAGGAATACAAAAAGATTTTTAATTATTTATTTGACTTGATAAATTTATTTCTTAAAGGTTATTTCTTACAAAATTAAATATATTATATTACTACTTACTTTCTCATTTTTTAAATAAGTGTCGTTCTTAAGAATCGAATATATTTTTGTTCAAATATAATTCCTTTTGTCGCAATAGATTTTTTCGTGCATTTAGTAAAATTAGAAAGCTTAGTTAATTAATGATTTACTAATTTATATTAATTTAATTTTAAGAGTGACTAATTTTATCGAATAAGCTAATCTTGCAAAATAATTATCACTTATGGCTATTTAATAAAGAAAGTAGTTACAATTTAAATGAATTCAATTTGAGCAAATTTGGCAATCCAAGTCTTATTAAATCGG
>JAJOOH010017038.1:0-18415 GCA_029582605.1 Solanum gracilifrons
ATATATTATTCATGATTTTTTTGTGATCAGTGATTTCGGTGGGTTTTTGGTCCAATTTTTTTGTGGGTGTCCCTTAAGATCTTATTAATGGCGTGAGTTGGTCCGAGAGGGAAAACGTCTGCATTTTCAAGTTAAATCAAGGCCCAGAGCGGGAATGACTAAGTTTACCGTTTTATGTGTGCAATAGTCCATGGATTTTTGGTGATCCATGATCCCAATGAGTTTTTGGTCAAAATTTTTTGTGGACGTACGTTAAGACCTTATTAATGGCGTGAGTTTGTCTGGAGGGGCAAACGTCCACATTTTCAAGTTCAAATGAGGCCCAGAGTGGGAATGACCAAATTTACCGTTTTACGTGTGCTATAGTCCATGGATTTTTTGTGTTCCGTGATCCCAACGGGTTTTTGGCCGAACTTTTTTTGTGGGCGTCCATTAAGACCTTATTAATGGCGTGAGTTCGTCTATATATAGGGCAAACGTCCGCATTTTTAAGTAACGGGGACCAGAGCGGAAATGACCTATCGGTTCACGTGTGCTATAGTCCATGGATTGTTTGTGATTCGTGATCCCGGCGGGTTTTTGGCCGAAATTTTATGTGGGCGTACCTTAAGACCTTATTAATGGCGCGAGTTGGTACGGAGGGGCAAACATCCACATTTTCAAGTTCAAAGGACGCATAGAGCTGAATGACCAAATTTACCAATTTACGTGTGCTATAATCTATGTACGGTGATCTGGGATTCTGGCAGGTATTTGGCTAAAAAAAATTGTCGGCGTCCGTTATGTCCAGAGGGGAAAACATCCGCATTTTCAAATTCAAACGAGGCTCAGAGTGGGAATGACCAAATTTACTGGTTTTCGTGTGCTATAGTCCACAATTTATTTGTGATCTGTGATCCTATCGAGTTTTTGGCCAAATTTTTTTTTGGGCGTCAATTAAGACCTTATCAATGGTGTGAGTTGGTCCGTAGGGGCAAAATTCCGCATTTTCAAGTTCAAACGAGGCCTAAAGCGAGAATGACTAAATTTATTGTTTTACATGTGCTATAGTCCATAGATTTTTGGTAAATCAGGATTCCGGTGAGTTTTTGGCCGATGTTTTTGTGGGTGTCCATTAGGACTTTATTAATGGTGTGAGTTGGTTCGGAGGGGCAAACTTCCGCACCATAATGTTTTTTGAAAAAAAAAATTGGATGCTCTTGGGCGCCAGATCTATGGACTATAAAACATGAAAAATCGAGGAATATAGGTAATTTCTAAAAAAGGCATGTATATGCAAAAATAGACATTAAAAAATGGTGTCAGTATATATGATGGTTCCCTAACTCATTACGGAGGTCCTCATAAAGTTTTTTGAGAAAATTTTTTTTGGTGCTTCGGGGCGTCAGATCCATGGGCTATAACGCACAAAAAATCAAAGATTTTGGGTAATTCCTAAAAAAAGGCATGTAAATACAAAAATAGGCATTAATAAAATGGTGTGAGTATACGTGGTGTTTCCGAAACTTAATACAAAGGTCATCATTAATTGTTTTGAGAAAAAAAGTTTTGGGTTCTCCGGGGTGCATGATCCATGGGCTATAACACCCGAAAAATCAAAGATTTTGGGTAATTCCTAAAAAGTCCTGTAAATGCGAAAATAGTCATTATAAAAATGGTGTGAGCATACGTGGTGGTTCCCCAACTCATTATGGATGTTCTCATAAAGTTTTTTGAGAAAAAATCTCTGGGTGCTCCGGGTACTAGATCCATGGGCTACAACACACGAAAAATCAAGAATTTTGGGTAATTCCTAAAAACGGGCCTGTAAATGCAGAAATAGGCGTTAAAAATGGTCTGAGTATACGTGGTGGATCGCCAAAGCATTACGGAGATCCTCATAAAGTATTTTGAGAGAAAAAAATTGGGTGCTCCGGAGTGTCAGATCTATGGGCTAGCACACGAAAAATTGAGGAATTTGGATAATTCTAAAAGAGGGACTGTAAATGCAGAAATAGGCGTTAAAAATGGTGTGAGTATACGTGGTGGTTCCCCAAATCATTATGGAGGTCCTCATAAAGTTTTTGAGGAAAACAATTTAGGTGCTCCGGGGCTCAAGATCCATGGGCTATAACACACGAAAAATTGAGGATTTTGGGTAATTCCTTAAAAAAAAGTCTTGTAAATACGGAAATAGGCGTTAAAAAATGGACTCAATATACATGGTGGTTCCTCAACTCATTACGGTGGTCCTCATATAGTTTTTAGAGAAAAAGGTTTTAGGTGCTCCGGGGTGTCAAATCCATGGGCTATAACACCTGAAAAATTGAGAATTTCGGGCTATCCCCGAAAAAGGGCCTATAAATGCAGAAATAGTCGTTAAAATAATGGTGTGAGTATACGTGGTAGTTCCCAACTCATTACGGATGTCCTCATAATGTTTCTTGAGGAAAAAAAATTGGGTGCTCCGGGGTGCCAGATCCATGGGTATAACACACGAAAAAATTAAGGAATTTGGGTAATTTCTAAAAAAGGGCATGTAAATGCGGAAATAGACATTAAAAATGGGGTGAGTATAAGTGGTAGTTCCCCAACTCATTACGGAGGTCCTCAAAATGTTTTTTGAGATTTTTTTTTATTGCTCTAGGGCGCGAGATCCATGGTATAACACACGAAAAATTAAGAATTTTGGGTAATTTCTAATAAATGGCATGTAAATGTGGAAATAGGTGTTTATTAAATGGTGTGAGTATACGTGGTTGTTCCCAACTCATAACGGAGGTCCTTATAAAGTTTTTTGAGAAAATTTTTTGGGTGCATTGGAGCGCTAGAACCATGGCCTATAACACACGAAAAATCAAGAAATTTGATAATTCCTAAAAAAAAAGGTCTGTAAATGCTGAAATATGAGTTAAAATGGTGTGAGTATACGTAGTGGTTCCCCAATTCATTACAGAGGTACTCATAAAGTTTTTTGAGAATTATATTTTAATACTCTAGGGCTCCAGATTCATGAGCTATTACATATGAAAAGTCGTGGATTTTGGGTAATTCCTACATAAGAGCCTGTAAATACGAAAATATTCGTTAAAGAATGGTGTGACTATACGTGGTGGTTCCCCAACTCATTATAGATATCCTCATGATGTTTTTTGAGAAAAAAAATTTGGGTTCTCCTGGGTGCCAGATCCATGGGCTATAAATACACAAAAAATCAAAGATTTTGGGTAATTTCTAAAAAAGGGCTGCAAATGCGAAAATAGGCATTAAAAAAATGGTGTGACTATACGTGGTGTTCCCTGACTCATTACAGATGTCCTTATAAAGTTTTTTGAGAAAAAAATGTGGATGCTCAGGACACCAGATTCATGAGCCTAACACGAAAAATCGAAGAATTTGGGTAATCCTTAAAAAAGAGCCCGTAAATGTCGAAATAGGCGTTAAAAATGGTGTGAGTATACATGGTTTTTTCCCAACTCATTATGGAGGTCTTCATAAAGTTTTTTGAGATTTTTTTTTGGGTGTTGCGGGGGGCTAGCTCCATGGGCCAAAACACATGAAAAATCGAAAATTTTGGGTAATTTCTTAAAAAAGGGCATGTAAATGCGGAAATAAAAGCAAAAAAAATGGTGTGAGTATATGTTGTGGTTCCCCAACTCATTACAAAGGTCCTCATAAAGTTTTTTGAGAAAACAATTTGGGTGCTCCGGGGTGCCTGATCCATGAACTATAAAACACAAAAAAATGAGTATTTTGGGTCATTCCTAAAAAAAGGCATGTAAATGTGGAAATAGACGTTAAAGAAATGATGTGAGTATAAGTGGTGATTCTCTATTTCATTCAGGAGGTCCTCATAAAGTTTTTTGATAAATTTTGTTTAGGTGCTCCAGGTTTCAAATCCATGGGCAACACACGAAAAAATCAAGGATTTTAGGTAATTCCTAAAAAAGGGTCTGTAAATACGGAAATAGACATTAACAAAATGGTGCGAGTATACGTGGTGGTTCTCTAACTCATTACGAAGGTCCTCATAAACTTTCTTGAGAAATTTTTTTGGATGCTCCGGGGCACTAGATCCATGAGCTATAACACAAGAAAAATCAAGGAATATGGATAATTCCTAAAAAATGGTTGTAAATGCAAAAATAGTCATTAAAAAAGCGGCGTGAGTATACATAGGGGTTCACCAACTCATTACAAAGGTCCTTATAAAGATTTTTGAGAAAAATATTTTGGGTGCTCTGAGCTGCCATATCCATGGGCTATAACACACGAAGGATCAAGGCTTTGTGGTAATTCCTGAAAAAAAAGGTATGTAAATGCTGAAATACGCGTTAAGAAAATGGTATGAGTAAACGTGGTGGTTCCCCAACACGCTACGGAGGTCCTTATAAAGTTTTTTGAGAAAAGAATTTGGGTTCTCGCGGATGCTAGATCCATGGGCCATCACACACGAAAAATTGTGTAATTTGGGTAATTTCTAAAAAATGGCCTATAAATGCAGAAATATGTGTTAAAAAGATGTGTGAGTATACGTGGTTGTTGCCCAACTCATTACGAAAGTCCTCATAAAGTTTTTTAAGAAAAGAATTTGGGTACTCCAGGGCGCTAGATCCATGGACAATAACACACGAAAAATTGAGCATTTTTTGCAATTTCGAAAAAAGGGCATGTAAATGCGGAAATAAAAATTAAAGTTTTTTTAGTATACGTGGTAGTTCCCCAACTCATTATGGAGGTCCTCATAAAGTTTTTTGAGAAAATTTGTTGGGTGCTCTAGGGTGTTAGATCCATGGGCTATAACACACGAAAAATTAAAGATTTTGGATAAATCCTAAAAAAGGGCTTGTAAATGCGGAAATAGACGTTAAAAACGGTGTGAGTATATGTGGTGGTTCCATAACTCATTACGGAGGTACTCATAATATTTCTTGAGAAAAATAATTTGGGTGCTCCAGGGTGCCAGATCCATTGGCTATAACACACAAAAAATTGAAGAATTTGGGTAATTCCTAAAAATTGGCCTGTAAATGTGAAAATATGAGTTAACAAATGGTGAGAGTATACGTGGTGGTTGTCCGTCTCATTACATAGGTCCTCATAAAGTTTTGAGAAAATTTTTTGGGTGCTTTGAGGCGTCAGATCCATGGGCTTTAAAACACGAAAAATTGAGAAATTTGGGTAATTCCTAAACAAAAGGCTTGTAAATGCGGAAAAAAGCGTTAAAAATAAGGTGTGAATATACGTGGCGGTTCTCCAACTCATTACGAAGGTCCTCATAAATTTTTTGAGATAAAAAATATGGGTGCTCTTGGGTGTCAAATCTGTGGGCTATAACACGAAAAATTGAGGATTTTGGGTGATTCCTAAAAATGGGCCTCTAAATGCGAAAATAGGCGTTAAAAAAATGATGTGAATATATGTGGTGGTTCCAAAACTCATTACGGAGGTCCTTATAAAGTTTTTTGAGAAATGTTTTTTGGATGCTTCGGGGTGTCAGATCTATGGGATACAACACACGAAAAATCAAGAATTTTGGATAATTTCAAAAAAATGGCATGTAAATACGGAAATAGACATTAAAAAAATGGTGTGAGTATACATGGTGGTTCCCCAACTAATTACAGAGGTCCTCATAATGATTTTTAAGAAAAAAATTTGGGTGCTTCGTGGTGCCAGATACATGAGGTATAACACACGAAAATCAAGGATTTTGGGTAATTCCTAAAAAGGGTCTGTAAATGCGGAAATAAGCATTAAAAATGATGTGAGTATAATTGTGGTTTCCAAACTCATTACAAAGGTCCTTCTCAAGTTTTTTGAGAAAAAAAATTAAGTGCCCTGGATTGCCTAATCCATGGGCTATAACATACAAAAAATAAAGGAATTTGGGTAATTCCTAAAAAAAGGCAAGTAAATGCAGAAATAGGCATTAAGAAAATGGTGTAAGTATACGAGGTGGTTCCCCAACTCATAACGAAATTTCTCATAAAGTTTCTTGAGAAAAAAATTGGATGCTCCGGGGATCCAGATCCATGAGCTATAACACATGAAAAATCGTGAAATTTGGGTAATTCCTAAAAAATGACTTGTAAATGCGCAAATAGGCGTTAAAATGGTTTGAGTATACATGATGGTTCCCCAACTCATTATTATAGTCCTCATAAAGTGTTTTGAGAAAAAAATTTGGTTTCTCCTTGGTGCCAGATCCATGGGCTATAAGAGACGAAAAATCGAGGATTTTGGGTAATTCCCAAAAAAGGGCCTGTAAATGCAAAAATAAGCGTTAAAAATGGTGTGAATATAAGTTGTGGTTCCTAACTCAATACGAAGATCCTCATAAAATTTATTGAGAATTTTTTTTTGGTACTACTGGATGTCAAATCCGTGTGCTAGAACACACCAAAAATCAGGATTTTGGGTAATTTCTAAAAAAAGGCATGTAAATGTAGAAATAGAGGTTAAAAATGATGTGAGTATACGTGGTGGTTCCCCAACTCATTACGAAGGTTCTTATAAAGTTTTTTGAGAAATTAATTTTTGGTGCTTTGGGGCGCCAAATTCTTGTGCTACAATACATGAAAATCGAAGATTTTGTTTAGTTCCTAAAAAAGGACTATATATGCAGAAATAAGCGTTAAATTTTTTATGAGTATACATTGTGTTTCCCCAACTCATTATGGAGGTTCTCATAAAGTTTTTTGAGAAAATAAAATTGGGTACTCCGGGGCGCCATAACCATGGGCTATAACGCACGAAAAATCAAAGTTTTTGGGTAATTTTTAAAAAGGGCCAGTAAATGCAAAAATAGCCATCAAAAAATGGTGTGAGCATCATGATGATTCTCCAACTCATTACGGAGGTCCTAATAAAGTTTATTACAAAGATAAATCTGGGGTGCTTCGAGGCACCAGATCCACACAAAAAATTGAGAATTTTGGATAATTTCTAAAAAGGGGCCTATAAATGCGGAAATAAGCATTAAAAATGGTGTGAGTTTACATGGTGGTTTCCTTACTCATTATTGTGGTCCTCATAAATTGACATATGCATGGGCTTACACACGAAAAATTGAGGATTTTAGTATATCCTAAAACAGAGCTTGTAAATGCAAAAATAGGCGTTAAAAAATATTGTTGGTATGCGTGGTGTTTCCCCAACTCATTACAGAGATTCTCATAAAGTTTTTTGAGAAATAAATTTTGGTGCTCCGCGGAGCCTGATTCATGGGCAACACACGAAAAATTGAGAATTTTGGATAATTCCTAAAAAAGGTCTATAAATGCGAAAATAAGGGTTAAAATGGTGTGAGTATACGTGGTTGTTCCCCTACTCATTATGGATGTCCTCATAACGTTATTTGACGAAAAAAGTTCGGTTACTCAGGGGTGATAGATTCATAGGCTATAACACACGAAAACTCTAGGATTTTGGAATAATTTCTAAAAAAGGGCGTGTAAATGCAGAAATAGGAGTTTAAAAATGGTGTGAGTATAAGTGGCGGTTCTCCAACTCATTACGAAAATCCTTATAAAAAAATTTGAGAAAAAATATTAGGTGCCCTGGGACGCCAGATCCTTGGGCTATTACACACTAAAAATTGAGAAATTATGATAATTCCTAAAAAGGGTCTGTAAATGCGAAAATAGACGTAAAAAAATAATATGAATATACATGGTGATTCTCCAACTCATTACGGAGGTCCTCTTATAGTTTTTTGAGAAAAAGGTTTGGATGCTCCTGGGTGCCAGATCCATGGGCTATAATACATGAAAAATTAAAGATTTTGGACAGATCCTAAAAAAAGGCACATAAATGCGGAAATAGGCGTTAAAAATTGTATGAGTATACATGGTGGTTCTCCAACTCATTACAGAGGTTCTGATAAAGTCGTTTGAGAAAAAAAATTTGGTGCTCTGGGGTGCCATACCCATTGGATATATACAATAAAAATCAAGGATT
Source organism: Solanum gracilifrons (assembly GCA_029582605.1). NCBI lineage: Eukaryota > Viridiplantae > Streptophyta > Magnoliopsida > Solanales > Solanaceae > Solanum > Solanum gracilifrons. Next base: position 7,942 of record JAJOOH010017038.1, read on the forward strand.
TTGGGTATTTCCTAATAAAGTGCATGTAAATGCAGAAATAGGCGTTCAAACAATGGTATAAGTATACGTGGTGGTTCCCCAACTTACTATGGAGGTCCTCATAAATTTCTTTGAGAAAAAAAAATTGGGTGCTCCGAGGCGTCATATCCATGGGCAATAACACACAAAAAATCGAGAAATTTGGGTAATTTCTAAAAAAGGGCCTATAAAAGTGGAAATAGGAGTTAAAAATGGTGTAAGTACACATGGAGTTTCCTCTACTCACTACAGAGGTCCTCATATAGTTTTTGAGAAATTTTTTTAGGTGATTCAGGTGCCAGATCCAAGGGCTATCACACACGAAAAATCGAGGATTTTGGGTAATTCTTAAAAAGGGTCTTTGAATGCGAAAAAAGGTGATAAAAATGGTGTGAATATACTTAATGGTTCTCCAACTTATTACGGAGGTTCTCATAAAATTTTTTGAGAAAAAAAAATTAGAGTGCTCCGCGGCGCCGTATCAATGGGCTATAACACACAAAAAATTGAAGGTTTTAGATAATTTCTAAAAAAGACCTGTAAATACGAAAATATGCATTAAAAATTGTATGAGTATACGAGGTGGTTCCCCAACTCATTACAGAGGTCCTCATAAAGTTTTTTGAGAATTTTTTTGGGTGCTTCGAGGTGTTAGAGGCATGTGCTATAACACACGAAAAATCAAAGATTTTGGATGTTTTCCAAAAATAACCTATAAATTTAGAAATAGGCGTTAAAATGGTGTTAGTATACATAGTGATTCCCCAACTCATTACGGAGTTCCTCATTAAGATTTTTGAGAAAAAATTTTCGATGCTCCGGGGTGCCAGAGCCATTGGGTATATCACACGAAAAATTAAGAAATTTGGATAATTGCTAAAAATTGCATGTTAATGCGGATATAGGCGTTAAAAATGGTGTGAGTATACGTGGTGGTTCCCAACTCATTACAGAGGTCATCATAAAGTTTTTTGAGAAAAAAAATTGGACACTCCGCGGTGCCAGATCCATGTGCTATAGCACACGAAAAATTGAGGATTCTGGATAATTCCAAAAAGGGCCTTTAAATGTGGAAATACGCATTAAAAATGGTGTGAATATACTTGGTGGTTGCCCAACTCATTAGGGAGATCCTCATAAAAAATTTTGAGAAAAAAAATTTGGTTGCTCCGGGGTGCAAGATCTATGGGCTATAACACACAAAAAATCAAGAATTTGGGATAATTCCTAAAAAAAAATGTAAATACGAAAATAGGCGTTAAAAATGGTAAGAGTTACGTGGTGGTTCCCCAACTCATTACGGAGGTCCCTAATAAAGTTTTTTGAGAAAAAAATATGGGTGCTCCGGTGCGCCAGATCCATAGGTTAACACACGAAAAATTGATGAATTTGAATGATTCCTAAAAGGTCCTATAAATACGGAAATAGGCGTTAAAAAAGTGTTAGTATTCGTGGTGGTTCCCTACTCATTACAGAGGTCCTTATAAAAATTTTTGAGAAAAAAGTTTAGGGTCCTGCTGGGTGTCAGATCCATAGGCTATACACACAAAAAATCAAAGAATTTGGATAATTCCTAAAAAATGGCATGTAAACGTGGAAATATGCGTTAAAAATAGTGAGACTATACGTGGTGGTTCCACAACTCATTACGAAGGTTCTCATAAAGTTTTTTGAGAAAAAAAATTGAGTGCTCTGAAGCGCCCGATGCATGAGCTATAACACACGAAAACTTAGAAAATTCGGGTAATTCCTAAAAAAAGGCTTGTAAATGCGGAAATAAACATTAAAAATCTTGTGTGAATATAAGTAGTGGTTCCCCAACTCATTACAGAGGTCCTCATAAATATTTTGAGAAAAAAAATTTAGGTGCTCCTGGGTGACAAATCAATGGGCTATATAACACCCGAAAAATTGAGAATTTTGGATAATTCCTAAAAATGGGTCTATATATGTGGAAATAGGCGGTAAAATGGTGTGTGTGTACGTCGTGGTTCCACAACTCATTACGGAGGTACTCATAGAGTTTTTTGAGAAATTTTTTTTTTGTTCTCTAGGGTGCCAGATCCATGGGATATATATCACATGAAAAAATGATAATTTTGGGTAATTCCTAAAAAGGGCCTGTAAATGCGGAAATCGGCATTAAAAAAAGTTGTGTGAGTATATATGGTGGTTCCCTAACTCATTACGGAGGACCTCATAAAGTTTTTTGAGAAAAAAATATTTGAGTGCTCCGGGGCGCAGATCCATTTGCCATAACAGTCGAAAAATCAAAGAATTTGGATAATTCTAAAAGTGACCTGTAAATGCGGAAAGAGTCATTAAAAATTGTTTTAGTATAAGTGGTAATTCTTCACTAAGGCTGGGCAACGGACCGGAATGGGACCACCGGACCGGAACGAACCGGAACCGGATCGGAACGGGACGGTTTGACCGGGTTGTTGACTGGTACCGGGATGAATCGGATCGAAACTACCGGGATGGAGGCTCGGTTCCGTCCCGTCCCACTATATACCGGGACGGACCGGAATGGACCGGAACGGAACGGGGTGGGATAAACGGGACGACACATATAGCTATTTCAAAAAGTAACTATTTTTTTTTGAGTTATTTTGAATTACGAAAATACGAATGTTTTTTTTATTTTTCTAAGTTATATTAGTTTATAGTATTTAAGTTTTAAAATTTATAATAATTTTACTTAAGTTTATTTTAAAGATATTTTTTTTAATTTTTACGTATATAAGTTTGTAAGTTAAGTTTAATAAAGTTTTTTTTTTAGGTTTTGAGCTTATGTAGTTATGTTATAAGTTTTAAAGATTTGAATCTTTTGAAATTTATAAGTTATTAAGTTATACTTATAACTTGTAAGTTAAATAACTTAAGTTTGTAATTTAAAAAAAATTAAATAAACAAAAAAGAAATGCTAATAAAAGTAAATAATGACAAAATTATTTTTTTTTATTTTAATTAAAAATAATTTACCGGGACCGGACCGGACCGGAACGGAACCGAAATGAACCGGGATGAACCGGTACCGGTATACCGATACCAAATCATGGTACCGTTCCGTTCCGTGTACCGGTTCAATGTATCCCATCCCGTCCCGAATACTACCGGACCGGAACGAACCGAAATGGTACCGGAACGGACCGGAATGGTACCGGTACAACCCGTTCCGGTGCCCAGCCTTATTCTTCACCTCATTACGAAGGTCCTCATTAAGGTTTTTGAGAAAAAAATTATGGGTGCTCCGGGGAGCCAAATCCATGGGCTATAACACAAAAAATCGAGGATTTCGGGTAATTCCTAAAAATGGGTCTATAAATGCGGGAATAAGAGTTAAAAAATGGCGTGAGTATACATGGTGATTCCGCAACTCATTACATAGGTCCTCATATTTGGGAAAAAAATTGATGGCTCTGGAATGCCAGATCCATGGGCTATATAACACAAGAAAAATTGAGAATTTTTGGTAATTCCTTAAAAAGGGCTTATAGATGTGGAAATAGACGTTAAAAAAATTGTGTGAATATACGTATTGGTTCCCCAACTCATTATGAATGTCCTAATAAAGTATTTTGAGAAATAAAAATTAGTTACTCCGAGGAGCCAGATCAATGGGCTATAACACACGAAAAATTGAGAAATTTGGGTAATTCCTAAAAAAGGGTCTATAAATGCGGAAAAATGCATTAAAAATGGTGTGAGTATATATGTGGTGACTCTTCAACTCATTACGGAGGTCCTCATAAAGTTTATTGGGAATAAAATTTTGGATGCTCTGGGGAGCCATATCCATGGGCTATAACACACGAAAAGATCAAAAAATTTGAGTAATTTCTAAAAAAAAGGGCCTGTAAATGCGGAAATAGGCATTAAAAAAGTTGTGTGAAAATACATGGTGGTTCCCCAACTTATTCCGGAGGTCCTTAAAGAGTTTTTTGAGAAAATTTTTTTTGGGTTCTCCAAGGTTCCAAATCCATGGGCTATAACACGAAAAATTGAGGATTTTGGAAAATTCCTAAAAATAGGCCTGTAAATGCGGCAGTAACATTTGAAATTTTTTTTTTGAGAAAAAATATGTGGGTGCTCTGGGGCGCCACATTCATGTGCTATAACACACAAAAAGTCGAGAAATTTGGGTAATTCTTAAACAAAAGGCTTGTAAATGTAGAAATAGAAGTTAAAAATTAGGTGTGGTTATACGTGGTGGTTCTCAAATTCATTACGGAGGTCCTTATAATTTTTTTTTAGAAAAAAATATGGGTGTTTCTGGGTGCCAGATCCATGGGTTATAAGACACCAAAAATCGAGGATTTTGGGTGATTCTAAAAATGAGCTTGTAAATGCGAAAATAGGCATTAAAAATTATACGAGTATATGTGGTGGTTCTACAACTCATTACGGAGGTCCTCATAAAGTTTTTGAGAAATTTTTTTTGGGTGCTTCGAGGTGTCAGATTCATGGGATATATAACACACGAAAAATCGAGAATTTTGGGTAATTCCTAAAAAAAAGGGCATGTAAATGTGAAAATAGGCATTATAAAAATGGTGTGAGTAAACATGGTGGTTCCTTAACTAATTATGGAGGTCCTCATAAATAATTTGAAGACAAATAATATGGGTGCTCCGTGGTGCCAAATATATGGTCTATATAACACACGAAAAATTAAGGATTTTGGATAATTCCTAAAAAAGACCCGTATATGCGAAAATAGGCATTCAAAAAATGGTGTGAGTATATCTTTTGGTTCCCCAACTCATTACAAAGGTCTTCCTCAAGTTTTTTGAGAAAAATAATTCGGTGCTCTGGGCTGCTAGATCCATAGGCTATAACAAACGATAAATAGAGGAATTTTGGTAATTCCTAAAAAAGTGCATGTAAATGCAGAAATAGGAGTTAAGAAAATGGTGTGAGTATACGAGGTGGTTCCCCAACTTATTACGAAGTTCCTCATAAATTTTCTGGAGAAATTTTTTTTGGGTGCTCCGAGGCGCCAGATCCATGGGTTATATAACACATGAAAAATCGAGGAATTGAGGTAATTCCTAGAAAAGGACATGTAAAGTCAAAAATAGGCGTTAAAATGGTTTGAGTTTACGTGGTGGTCCCCAACTCATTATTAAAGTCCTCATAAAATTTTGGTGAAATGGTCTGGTGGACCTTTGTACTTGTATGTGTTTGTATTGTGAACCATTCTACTTGTTCCTTTGTCATCTGAACACCTAAATTCATCAAAACGCAATATTTTAAACACGTTTTTTATCGCTCAACTGTGTGTGTATCATAAACGCCTGTCACGTAATTTTAAAAATAATTATAAAATGACACGTATGATTATAAAATGACACATGCATAAATGGTCACTCCATGTCATTTTTCCTTTTATTATATTTGATTAATATACCTACACTTTCTCTTTCCAATTTTTATTTCTCTTTGCCATTGCCATCTTCATCTCCATCCCCACAATCTCATTTCAACTTTTTCTTATCTTCCTAACCCTTTTCCTTTTTCCAACCTTCTCTACTCTTTTCGTTGAAGTAAAAAATGTTGGCACGATTTCTGGTTGTTCACAATCTCGTTGGAGTTCGTAGTTGATTTTGGGTTATGTTGGATTGGGGTTTTGGTGGTGACCGGTGGCGCTAAGGAAAAGTGGGGGTCTATTGGGTGGTCTGATTGTTTCTAGTTGTTCACAACTGCCGGCGTTGTGAAAGTCGAGACTTATTGGCAGAGTTAGTTTGGAGTTTTTGTTGTTGTTGGTTCTCATTTATAGTAGTTGGTTGAAGTTTGTTGGAAATGGTGAGAACGAAGGTAGTTTGCTCGGAGAAGGTGAAATGGACGAGAAGAAGGCAATAAGTTTGGGTTTGGTTTGGAACTGAAACAAGGGGTCAATGTCAAAAATTATTTGAGTTTTTTTGTTTGATTTTCAACTTATCTAGGTAGGTTTTCCAATGTATTTTCGAATTTATTTGTTATTTAGTTTGGATTTGATCTCTATTTGTGTTTTTGTTTGGTTTTGGGGTTTTAATCAATTACATTGACTTTGTTGAAATTCTTTGGGGATTTTGCATTTTTGTGCCTAATGTTAGTGTAAGATATTTCGGTAGTAGAGTTATGCCTTCCATGGTGGTTTTCATAGAAAAAGAGAGCTGTATAATAACAAGAAACGATAGAGAAGAAATTTTTGGGAAAAAGATCGAAAAAAAGGCCAAGAAAACCTCAAATTTTGTCCAACAATGGTGTTAGATGCAAATAGGAAGATGATGGCTTTACAAAGCCCTAATGTGACTGTCAGACTGTTTTCCAAGGGTCTCACGCTCCTAATAGGTGTGTGTTACACGCTCTTTAGTAGTAACTGCCACATAGGATGCCAAGTCAAAAAATGTGTTTAAAATATTGCATTTTGATGAGTTCAGGGGTTCAGATGACAAATGAGTAAGTAGAAGGGTTCACAATACAAACACATACAAGTACAAGGATCCACCAGACCATTTCGCCTAAAAATATATAAGAAACAAATTTGGGTGCTCCTTGGTGCCAGATCCATGAGCTATAACTAGGGGTGTCAAATTGTCAGGTTGAGTTGAAATTTGAGATATTAAAATAGGCTGAAATAGAAATCGAGTTGGGTCTTGATCCATCCAAATTTACTTTGGGCTCAAATGAGTTGGGTTCAAATGGGCTAAAAGACGGGCTGGGTCTTGACCCGCCCAATTTGACCCGATTAATTTCAATAATTTTAACATAGTGATATTTAACTTTTATAATTACAATTTAAATTTCATCTCAGGATTTTTTTTAAAAAAAGTAACAAATAGATAATAATTCATACTTTTACTATAGGAACATATCTTAGTAAAGATTTTTAAAACGGGCTGAAATTGGAGATTGAATTGGGCTCAATTGATGATTCTCTTGAAACGAGTTAGACTTGAATAGGTTGAGATTGAAGCCAATTCAAATTATCATGAGCCCAACCCTTAAAATTATGGGCAGGGTTACCTTTGTTTGGGTTCGTTTTTAACACCTCTAGCTATAACACACGTAAAATCAAGAATTTTCGGTAATTCGTAAAAAATGGCCTGTAAATGCAGAAATACGCGTTAAAAATGGTGTGAGTATACATTATGGTTTCCCAACTCAATACGAAGATCCTCATAGAGTTTTTTGAGAAAAACATATTTGATACTACGGGGTGCCAGATCCATTAGCTAAAACACACAAAAAATCAGGATTTTGGGTAATTCCTAAAAAGGGGCCTGTAAATGTAGAAATATGCATTAAAAAAATGATGTGAGTATACGTGGTGGTTTCCCAACTCATTACGAAGGTCCTCATAAAGGTTTTTGAGAAATAAAATTTGGATGTTTCGAGGTGCCAGATCAAATGGCATATAACACACAAAAAATTGAGGATTTTGAGGCATTAAAAAAATTGTATAAGTATATATGGTGGTAACCCAACTAATTATGGAGGTCCTCATAATGATTTTTAAGAAAAAAAATTAGGTGCTCCATGGCGCCAGATACATGGGCTATAACACACAAAAAATCGAGGATTTTGGGTAATTCTTAAAAAGGGCCTGTAAATGCGAAAATATGCGTTCAAAAAATGGTGTGAGTATATGTTGTGGTTTCCCAACTCATTACAAAGGTTTTCCTCAAGTTTTTTGAGATTTTTTTTTGATGCTCTGGGCTGCCAGATCCATGGGCTATATAACACACGAAAATAGAGGAATTTGGGTAATTTCTAAAAAATGACCTATAAATGTAGAAATAGGCGTTAAGAAAATGGTGTGAGTATATGAAGTGATTCCCCAACTCATTACAAAGTTCCTCATAAAGTTTCTTGAGAAAAAAATTGGGTGCTCTGGAGCGCTATATCCATGGACTACACATGAAAAATTGATGAATTTGGGTAATTCTTAGAAAAGGACTTGTAAATATAGAAATAGGCGTTAAAATGGTTTGAGTATCCATGATGGTTCCTAACTCATTATTAAAGTTCTCATAAACTTTTTTGAGAAATTTTTTTTGGGTGATCCTTGGTGCCAGATTTATGGGTTATAACACATGGAAAATCGAGGATTTTGGGTAATTCCTAAAAAAGAGCCTGTAAATATTGAAATATGTGTTAACAATGGTGTGAGTATACGTTGTGGTTCCCTAAGTCAAAACAAAGATCCTCATAATGGTTTTTGAGAAAAAAATATTTGTACTACAGGGTGCCAGATCCATGTGCTAGAACACAACAAAAATCAGGATTTTGGGTAATTCCTAAAAACATCTTGTAGATGTAGAAATAGATGTTAAAATAATGATGTGAGTATACGTGTTGGTTCCCCCAAATCATTACGAAGGTACTCATAAAGTTTTTTGAGAAAAGAATTTTGGGTGCTCTGGGCGCCAGATCCATGGGCTATACACACGAAAAATTGAAGATTTTGGTTAATTCCAAAAAAAGGCTATAAATGCAGAAATAAGCTTTTAAAATTTTTTGTGAGTATAAATTGTGGTTCCCCAACTCATTACGGATGTCCTCATTAACTTTTTTGAGAACAAAATATTGGGTGCTCCACCGCGCCAGATCCATTGGATATAACACATGAAAAATCAAAGATTTTGAGAAATTCCTAAAAAGGGCCAGTAAATGCGGAAATAGCTATCAAAAAATAGAGTGAGTATCCTGGTAGTTCCCCAACTCATTACGGAGGTCCTAATAAAGTTTTAAAAAAAAAAAAATTTGAGGTTCTCCGAGGAGCCAGATTCACACAAAAATTCGAGAATTTTGGGTAATTCCTAAAAATGGGCATGTAAATGCGAAAATAGACATTAAAAATGGTGTGAGTTTACGTGGTGGTTCCCTAACTTATTATTGTGATCCTTATAAAGTTTTTCGAGGAAAAACTTTTGGATGCTCTGTGGTGACATACGCATGAGCTATAACACACGAAAAATTGAAGATTTTAGTATTTCCTAAAAAAGAGTCTGTAAATGTAGAAATAGACGTTAAAATGGTGGTAGTATACTTGGTGTTTCCTCAACTTATTACGGAGATCCTCATAAGGTTTTTTGAGAAAAAAAAATTTGGTGCTGCGCAGCGCCGGATTTGTGTGCTATAACAAAAGAAAAATTGAGGATTTTGGGTAATTCCTACAAAAAGTCCTGTAAATCCAGAAATAAGAGTTAAAAATGGTGTGAATATACGTAGTGGGTCCCCAACTCACTATGGAGGTCCTCATAATGTTATTTGACAAAAAAAAATGATTGATCATGGGTGACAGATCTATGGGATATAACACACGAAAAATTTAAGATTTTGGATAATTCCTAAAAAATGGCATACAAATGCGGAAATAAGAGTTAAAAATGGTGTGAGTATAGGTGGTGGTTCCCCAACTCATTGCGAAAGTCCTTATAAAGTTTTTTGCGAAAAAAAATTGGGTGCTCATGGGAGCTAGATCTATGGGCTATATGACACATGAAAAATAGAAGAATTTAGGTAATTCCTAAAAAATAGTTTGTAAATGTGGAAGTATGCGTTAAAAATAGTAAAGTATATGTGGTGGTTCCACAACTAATTACGGAGGTTCTCATAAAGTTCTTTTGAGAAAAAAAATTGGGTGCTCCAGGGCGCTAGATCCATGGGATATAACACATGAAAAACGAGAATTTTGAGTAATTCTTAAAAAAGGGCCTAAAATTTCAAAAATAGACATTCAAAAAATTATGTGAGTATATATGGTGGTTCCCCAACTCATTACGAAGGTCATCATAAAGTTTTTTAAGAAGAAATATTTATGTGCTCCGGGGCGTCAGATCCATGTACTACACACAAAAAATCGAGGGATTTGGGTAATTTCGTAAAAGGGAATGTAAATGTGGATAGAGGCGTTAAAAAATTGTGTGAGTATACGTGGTGGTTCCTCAACTCATTACGGAGATCCTCATAAAGGTTTTTGAGAAACAAATTATGAGTGCTCTGGGGGCGCCAGTTCCATAGGCTATATAACATGAAAAATCGAGAATTTCAGGTAATTCCTAAAAATGGGCCTGTTAATAGGGGAACGCCCCATCCCCCCTCCCCCCGAGAGCCTCGAGGCTTCGTGCCTCAAGTCCCCTTCCCCGCCCCCCAAGATCCCCGAGGCGTCGTGCCTCGAGTCCCCTTCCCTTCTTCTCCCCCGAGAGCCCCGAGGCGTCGTGCCTCGAGGCCCCTCGCCACCCCCCCTCCAAGGCGTCATGCCTCGAGGCCCCTCTTCCATTCCCCGAGATCCCCGAGGCATCGTGCCTCGAAGCCCCTTCCCTCCCCCTATTGAGAGCCTCGAGGTGCCCCCTCCTCTCGAGAACCCCGAGGTATCGTACCTTGAGGCCCCTTCCCCCCCGAGAGCCCTGAGGCGTCATGCCCGAACCCCTTTTCCTCTCCTCCTCCCCGAGATCCCCAAGGCCCC
>JAJOOH010017039.1:0-20056 GCA_029582605.1 Solanum gracilifrons
GGGGGGGGGGGGGTTGATTTGCAATTATCAGTTGCAACACAATCAAACACTAAGGAAATAACAATATATAGAGGAATTCTCAGGATGTCATCGATTATAGGAAAAATTCACTATATGGATGATTTAAACTACTAATAAATAGCTAAATATCAGTGGGTAGGCTAGGATAAAAGTGAAATAGCTTTCTTTCAAACAACTATCTCGAATCAAGTGATTTCTTTTGAACATTCACAAGCTTATAAAATAAGAACAACCCACACCTTAATTAATCTACTCTTTCAAGATAGATGGGTAAACTTGAGGTTAGTATTTACTCTTTCGAGCTAAACCCATATCACCCCAATAACTACAATCATTAATTTAAATTTTTGATTCTCAAAGCTCTTTTTCAAGCAAGCCTAGAATACTACGTTTGAATTGCACTTGCACCTACAATTTTTAGTTTAAACTACGACTATCAATTAAACACACTTCAATCAAGCATTGAAATCACTAATAGGCAATACCCATAAGCTAATTTAACCCATAATCACATCATCATGACCCAAGAATTGGGGATTTGGCGACACATCTTAAAAATAGAGAAACAATTACCAAATACATTAGCTATGATCTAGGTAAAGGTTCCAAAGTCTTTACAATGGTCCAAATTGAAGGGGTATAGAAACCCACTTGCAAATCCTCACAATTTAGCTTAGAAATCCTCAAAGTCTACAATAAGATTTGAAACTAAGAAAAAAACTCTAACTCTAGAATGGGAACTGCAATCTCTGGGGAAAGAACTCCTCAAAATTCATTTTAAAATACAATTTATAGTTGCCTGTGTTTTGGCCTAAAAGTCCACTCGGCTGGATAAGTCGCGCCTCACCGAGTGGTTCGGTGAACCACCGTTTGCTCTCTTTCCATCGCTATCTTGCATTGGTCGTTAGCATCCCAAGTCCAATAACTTTAGGCGATCCGGTGTGTTGTCACAGAACAGATCGGTGATTCACCGACTCCCCATATTTGTCGCCGACTTGGTTTTTCTCCCTAGGACTGGCACACTGGAAATTTAGGCGAGTTGAAGAGCCACTTGGCGGTGTGCAGAGTGGTCTTGGGCCTATAAGTCCACTCGGCTGGATAAGTCACGCCTCACCGAGTGGTTCGGTGAACCACCGTTTGCTCTCTTTCAATCTCTATGTTTCATTGGTCGTCAGCATCCTAAGTCCAGTAACTTTAGGCGATCCGGTGTGTTGTCACAGAACAGATCGGCGATTCACCGACTCCATATTTCTGTCATCGACTTGGTTTTTCTCCCCAGGACTAGCACACTGGAAATTTAGGCGAGTTGAAGAGCCACTTGGCGGTGTGCAGAGTGGTCTTGGCGATAACCATGATTACTTTTCTTCACTTCTTCAGATTTTTAGTTCCTTTTTGTCTGGTAATGTCCTTGCATTGCTCCTTAGACCCCATAGCTGCAAATCAACATTTTAAGATCTGTTTATAGTATAAAATAGGCATTTGAAGACACTTATAGTATCAAAAAAAAGCCCTAAATAAGTCTAAAACTCGAACTCATCAAGATGAACTAACCACTTGGTAGCTTCCCACATCAAGGAAAAAGGGAACAATCGGAGACAGATTGACTTTTGTGAGATGTTCTTGAATTAGAATGGACCACATACATCCAAGAAGTTTTGAATATGATCACGGGGATCCTAATGAGCTATCCCTCTGATTAATAATTACATTTAAAACAGTGGCAACTTCGTGCTAGTCACGTGGAAGACAATAATTCCCTCAACAAGAGGTAAACGTATAGCACCTACGCCACCCAATTGAATTGGGTCATTGACATCTTTCAGATTTCTGATGTCATCTTGGTGGCCAAGTTGGCTACCGTTACTTCCGTTCACACTCATCTTGTCCTCTGTTCACAAACAACCAACAACGCAAAAGAAGGTAAGTCGATTCAACTACAATACTAAAAGATCACAATATAAACTTCAATAATAGAATTCTAAATACCACTCTCCGGTTGCGGCGCCATTTTTTGATATACGCTCAACTACACCTCATCTAATACTAGGTTTAGGCGATCTTAAGTATAAAATCCAATGAAGAGTTGGGGTCGAACCCACACGGAGCGGTACAAGTTCGAATTCAATCACGAAGTTATAAATGTGGTCTAATTTGTTATAGGAATAGAAATTGACAAAATCATTTAGATAAATCAAATCAGTTGACACGAATGTTAGATGGGGGATTTAGTTTGTCAATTAGCAACTATAACAATTACGAAAATAGGGGAATCAATAAGTATAGAGGAGTTCTCTGGGATGTGATCGATTATAGGCTAATTTTGCTATATGGGTAATTGTAATTTACTATCAATTGCGGTATCTCAGTGAGTAGGCTAGGCTATAAATGCAATAGCTTTCTCTCGAACAAATATAATGATTCAAGCGAGTTCTCTCGAACCTAGACAAGCATAACACTGAAAGCAGCTCAATACCTCAATTTATCTTCTCTTTCGAGCTAGATAGATAAAATTGTGTTTAGGATTTACTCTCTCAAGTTGAACCCACATCAACCCAATCACTAGAATCATCAATCGAAAACCTCAGTTCTGAACCTCTTTCTAAAGCATGCCAGAACACTAAGTTAGAATTGCATTTGCAACTACAATACATAAGGTAATACACCACTATCAATTAATGCCACTTCAAATCAACATCAATATCAATAAACAACAATACACATAAGCTAATTAAAGAAAATAATCACATGATCACACCCCAAAATTTGGGTTTTAGCCACACATCATATAAAGGAAGAAATGATTACCAATTATGTTATCCATGAACTGGGTAATGATTCCCAAATCTTAACAATGCTTCAAATCAAATTAAATCAAAAACCCAATTGAAAAATTCCTCAAAACCAAGTGAAACAAAGTCTCTAATGAAAGCTCCATGTTCTACAATGGAAAATTACTTAGAAAAATAACTGGATTGAAGAGTAGATTATTTTTCGCTATTTGAAATTCAATTTATAGTTGCCCAAATTTTAGCCTTAAGGACCATTAGACGCAGTAAGTTGAGTGTCACCTCCCAAGTCGGGGATGCGCCAATGGTTCCATTCCTTCATCGGATTTCCTTAGATCTTTAACCTAAGAGTTCTATGACTTTAGATGATCATGATCGAGATTGCGGATCAATTCGACGGTATGCCGACTGTCCATTTCCATCGCAAAGTAGGTTTTTCCCCAAGGCTGGCATGCTCGAACTTTTGTTTAAAGCAACCCTAGAGATCATCTTTCTAGATTTAAGATAAGAGACAAACTAACCCTTAGGCATAAAATTTCCCCCCTTCCATTCTAGGATAGGCTCATTCAGGAACTGAAACTTGACTACACGAGTTCTACAATTGATAGAAGCATAAAATGAGTGCAGCCAGTCCATACCCAAGATAACATCAAAATCTAGCATATTAAGCTCTATAGAGTCAACAAGAGTAATTCTTTGGGACAAGGAAATGGGACACTTTCCACCAACAGGAGTAGAGGTAGAAAAAGGTTCTAACAACACATCCAAAGGAACGTGAAACCTCTTAGCCATATATTGTGTCACTAAAGACAAGGTAGCACTGGGATAGACTAAATCATAAACATCAAGTTGAAAAATATTAAACATACTGGTAACCACATCAGGAAAACTCTCTTTTTGACATCTAGTCTAAAGTGGATAGAATCGGTTTTTTTAGGAGCATTGGAACCCACAACACTAGTAGAAGCTTGTTGCCCTCTCTTTCTTTAGCCGCAAGCACAGGGCAATCCCTCATTTTGTGACCACACTTACCACAACTAAAGCAACCATTCGTGCTTGCTAGACACTTACCTTTGTGCCTGCTAGACACTTATCTTCGTGCTTCCTTCTACACTTAGCACAATTAGACCTAGGCAATGAAGATCCACTACCATTACCTCATTGAGGCTTAGGGTTAGACAACCTATCTTAGTTGAGCTTAGGAGGAGCATTGGAGGAATCTTGACCGGAAAACCTTCGTAGAAATCTAGGACGACCTTGTCTATCAAAACTTGCATATGAGAAATTTCCATAAACGGTCTTAGCCCTCAATATTTCGGTAGACTTTTACTTAAGTTTCTCCTCCTTAATTTGCTATTCATGGACCATGAGATGAGAGATGTCCATGTTAATAATGAGCATAAAGGTTGTGCATTCTTTAACCATCATTTCGGACACACCTGAAAAAAACTTAATCATCTTAGCCCTTGAATCAATAACAATAGTTGGAGCATACTTTGACAATTGAGTGAAGTTTAGAGCATATTCCCTCACATTCATACTTCCTTGTCGAAGGTTAATGAACTCAAGCACCTTTGCTTCCCTCATCTCAAGGGAAAAGATACTATCAAGAAAATCAGCCTTAAACTTCTCCCAATCAAGAGGACTAGCATATTTTAGTCTCCATTTCTTCCATTGGTTATACCATATTTGAGCCACACTTTTTAGTTGATAAGTGGCGAACTCTGCCTTTTCCACCGGCTTAACTCCCATGATAATCAAAACCTTGTAGACCTCATCAATAAACTCTTGAGGATCTTTCTCAACTTTAGAACCATAAAACTCTGGAGGATTTATCCTTGTGAAGTTCCTCAATATTGAAGCCGTCGTACCCATAATTGGGTTTACAGGAACCACTACCTCCCTATTGTCTTAGGTCGTCATGTCTTGGTCCAACACTTGATAAGCAACCCTAAACTTTGCATTAGATACCTATTTGGCCAAAGGATCGACCAGAACTTGTAGAGGAGTTTCTTGTTCAATATTTTCCCTCACATCCCTTCTAGTATAAGCTCTTTAAGTTGCCATATCATGAAGAACATAGGATAGGATTATGAGAGACCTTATAGAGTTGAACTCTAACGCATGACTTAAGAGTAATGAAAGAAGTGGAGTTTCCTAATCATCTTGTAGTCTCTCATTCATAAATATGGTGCGTTTCATACTTCTGAATAAGACTCTACTAGACGTGGCTTATGAGACATCCTAGGACCATTCTAAAGCTTGTGCTCTGATTACCATGTTTGTTATGATCCAGGGGTACCCCCTAGATGTAACATGGTGTATAGAACCCCGAAGGAATCCATAAAAGCCACTTAACTCTCATAACATAAGAAATTTAACAATAAGAGTAAAACAATAGTCCAAGTCCAAGTCATTTTTATAAAAGCAAAGCGGATGTCTATTACACTTGTCTCATCATAGCCATCTAATACAATAGAATGAAATTAGTCCTACCCCATACATCATATCCAAAAGAGAAATACAAGAAATGGAACTATGACAATGAATGTTCGTCCTCGAAGCCTGAGGACTCACCAAAGCTCGGAAATATCTCAAGTCAACCTCTAGGCACGAAACAGATGACCTTGACTATCGAAGCCTACATTTCAGGAAATGTCGGCAAGAGTATGCGTTAGTACAAAGCAATGTGCTAAGTATGATAGCCATGAATTAAACATTTAATTCATGCTAAAAGGGACATTTCATTTCATGACATGCAATTTACCAAGCTAAAACATGATATAGAACAGTTAGAAAATATAAGTCATAAAATAATGGTCAATGCAAGCTAACTTCATCTTTAAAACCTTGAAATCGTGCGATAATTCTTGAAGTAACCTTAGTTCATTATTCATATGGGGAATTAACCTTAATCGACATAGAGACTATGTGAGCTATAACATTATCCCTCGGTGTCTCTCAAACCGAAAAGAGTTGTCCTACTTGCTAAGGTAAAGACCATGAACTTCTAACTTAAGTGGATCAACTAGCTAATCAACCTATGGGTGAAAATAATTAAGGGATAAGGAGATTGCTGCTAGAAAGCTGACCTGTACTAACGGGGGAGCTTCCATCTCATTAGATTTCTTCTAGAAACCTTACCTTTACAATGGGAGAGCTTTCATCCCATCATCAATATCAACTCGTTGCTAAGAATAAATCCCACGGAATAGTCATTTCTTACTTGACTTTATTTTTCGTCGAAAGGTACCCTTGGACAACCAAACCAAGCTAGTTCATTAGGATAGCTCTTACTCTTTGATTTAATTAGGTGAGAAAATCATTCAGCCTAAGAATCCTTTCTATGTGAGAAAACCTTTTACATCATGCTATTATGTGTTTATGAGAACATCCTTTCACAACACAACATCATTATTGGTACTTTATTCTCAAAGCACCCTTAAAACATTTGCATAGATTTCATACGAAAATGCAGTTCTGTAATTTACCTCTTGAGGTTCAATACCCACTTTCAATCATCGTCTCTTAGAAAACATGGCTAAGATATGGATTTCATGATAAATACGTGTAAAGCTTGCAATACATGCTCAATTTCATAAAGCTCTTCCTTGAAAATCAAAATCCACGTCATATGATTCATAACTTGAGAACATGGTGATTACATGGGTTCATGGGTAAATCATCATATTTCATCAATTCATGTATATGAGATCATAACTAAATAATTAGAATCAACAATTAAAAGAAATCATGATAGTTGAAGAAAACCCTAACTCAATTGGGGAATTCTACCTTTTGAAATATAGGAATTTGGGAACTCCATGAATGGAAGGAATCCATGGATTAAAACTATCATACCTTGAATCCAAAAGCTAGCCTTCAATGGAGTAATTAAGACCTTGACTTTAAACCCTAGGTGGAATCTTCTTCTTCTTCAAGTTTCTTGAGAGAAATATATGGATAGGAGATTTGGTTTTCTTCCGTGAATTTGAAAGAATGAAATGAATGGGTTAATATGGGGATTGAAAATAGATATATTGAGGTCTTAGTGATGGGTAAAAGCACTTAGTATAGGAACTAATTAATTAGAAAAAGATCCAACTATCCCTGGACTTAACTGTTGAACCCTGACCCACGACTCACAACCAACAGACCGTGGTTAGGACGGCGGATCGCTCTGCACGGCTGTCATTGGTGGTAAGTAACTTTGGCCTGACCTATAGTTCCTGGACCACGAACCGTGGACCCATCCGTGGTCCGTAGGTCCATTCGTGGTTCTGCCCTGAATATCTTTTGAATGGACCACCCATGGACCCACATACGGTACGTTGTCCAACACAGGGGCCGTGGTTTGCCATTGTGGATGGCAGCTGGAAATGCTGAAATCTACTATGGTGCCTTCTTTCGGATTCAATGTGTTACACATGTGCATCGCGCAATCCCTTATCTTATGACCATTTTTACCACAACATAAGCAACTATCTGTGTCGGCTAAGCATTTAACCTCATGTTTTCTTCCACATCTAACACAAGTAGGTAATGAAGATCCACTACCATCCCTCCTTTAAGGCTTAGGGTTAGACACACTATCTTTGTTTAACTTAGAAGGAGCATTGGAGAAACCTTGGTAGGAAAACCTTTGTCGGAACTTAGGACAACAATGTCCACTGGACTTTGAGTGTGAGAAGTTACCATCACCAGGTTTAGCTCTCTTTGCCTCCCTAGACCCTTCCTGAAGTTTCTCCTCTTAAATATATTGAGCATGTACCATGAGATGAGAAACGTCCATATCATTGATAAGCATAGCAGTACGACATTCCATAACTACCATCTCAGAAACCCCTGTAACGACCCTCAAAATAAAGTAGGATAAAGTAGAGCCTCACATGGGTTTTATGCATTAATAACTTGTTAAAATAATGAAGAATAGCCTTTTCAGTCAGTTTTAAAGAGTTTGGAAGTCAAACGTCAAGGAACGACCAAGACGTTCGGAAACTAGTCTTTTACGTGTTGGTGTGTTCTAGTATGTTGTTCATGTTTTTATGTGTTGTTTGGATTCTAAAATTAGGGGAGGTGACCATAGTGTCTTAATAAATGTTTTTAGGGTCAAAATGTTTGGATACGATGCCCAGGAGGCCACCCTAAGGGTCCCCGAGGAGGACCCCAACCTTGGCCAAGCAAGCTACCAAGGCAGCTTGACATTGCTCATGGAGGGAGCATGTACGCGTCGCGGACTAGCTCCACCATAGGCCAAAGTTTTTGTCCGCGTCGCGGACATATTACGGAATCTACTGTCTAGAATTTAATTTCCATAAGACTTGTGGGAACACCTCCGCGTCGCGAACTTGTTTCCCGACGAAATCTGTGAAAATAAAATTCAAGTTTGACTTATTTAAAAAGGTCCAACTAAGTGAGGGGTAGTTTGGGTACTTTGGGGAATTATTATAAATGGTTATTCTACCTATTTTAGGGTATTTTAAGTTGGTTAAAACCCCAAAACCTTAAATTAAACCCCATTCTTCAAATTGACCCTTCCCTCTCAAAATATATTCTCTCAAAAACTCCATTGAAGAACTTGAAGAAGCTAAAGCTAGAAGATGAATTTTCAACTGCTATCTATGGAGGATCTAGAAGGCAAGCATCCCGATGTGCTTGAAACTCTCCGATACCATGGATTTGAGCAGTTCACACGATCTCGAGAACCTTACATTCCCTCCTGGGTAAAAGAGTTTTACACTGTTTATGGGGAGTTAGTGCCTAAGGACAAGAAAAAGGATAGTGAGTTTAGACCGATGAAGTCGATTATGGTTAGAGGCAATGAGGTTGAGTGCAACAACAAGCATATTAATGATGTACTAGATAGACCGCTACACTCTGGGCTTCCTTACGAGGGGCTGTCTATTGTTCAGTCCCTGGATGATTTGAAGGGTTGGTTGGCTCCGATGATTTATGATACCACTCTGAGGTGATAGTTGTTGGAGCTGCCATTGAGAAGAGGGACATGAACATGGCCTCTAGATTCTTGTTTGGCTTCATCAGCAACACTATCATTCCATCCCAGAATGAGTCTATTCTGCGTGATCCTAAGGGGGCTTACCTTGGTTCTATAATGGCCAGGAGGCAGATCGACCTAGGACTGCTGACTTCACAGCAGATGGCCATGAGAGCCAAGCAGAGACTTACCTCTCTACCATTCCCGGTTTTCATTACTGAGTTATGCTAGAGTGCTGGAGTACCCCGGGATCCTGCGAATGATATAGAGGTCATCCCTTCATCCTCTATGGACATCCGGCATATTGAGGCCGAGTTTACTCGAGAGGAGGTTGATAGGAGGAGAGCATCTCCAGCAGACACTTCTCTAGAGGTCAATATTGGCTCATTACTAGTAGGGGTACCTTCGCGTAATCCAACTTTTGAGCCCTCAAGTATACCCACTCCTTCTTCCTCTTCCTTACAGGCTCTAGGTGCTTCCTCATCCTCACAGCCTTATAGGATTACTCAGGCCATGATCATGAATATTGGGCAGTTGGCCTATTCAGTTGACGTGAGAGCTACCCGATTGGAGAGATCCATCCCGGGGATGATTTACAGTACCATACTAGTAGCACTCACCTCCCTTCAGACTTTTGTTCATGCCTTGGCAGTGAGAGCAGAAAGAGGGAGGCCTCTGAGGTGACGGCTTTAAAAGCTGAGGTTGCGAGTTTGAGAAAGGATGTAGACTATTTGAAGGCTACGGACTTCACTTCACTGATGCAGGATGTAGATGATGAGGATGCTTCTGAGACTTTGGGGATTACTTCGGCTACCACCAGAGATATGCAGGTGGATGGCACAGCATATGCAAAGTCAGATGAAGAGACCGACAAGGAGTTGATATCAGTACATGCTGAGGATAGCAGAGATGAAGGTATATTCAAAGACTTACTTGATCTTATAGAGTCGGTTGTGCAGCCGGTGATCCAGAAATTGCAGACTAAGATACCACAATAGCTTCTAGTGGATCTGGCATTGCTATTCCGTCTGAGGCTACTCGGAGCACTAATGCCCATATACAGATTGCTACACTAGCCACCGAGACCCCGACAAAGAGAGAGACTGCATAGACAGGACCTTTCTTTACCTCCCTCTCTGTCTTATTATATTTTTACTTTTAGGTACTTTTAGTTACATTTGAGGACAAATACTTTTTAATTGTGGTGGGGTGAGGCCCACACCTTTGGTGTTGATAGTTGTGTTTTGTGTATATATTTGGGTTGTGCTGTTTTAAAATTGTGTTTTATTTGTTTCTGTGGATGATTGAGCTTATGGCTACTTTTATTTATGTTATTGCGAAATGATTTTAACCCATTGGAAAAAATTTTCCACCTCTTCTGTGTGAATGTAGCTGTTCTTTTGCAAAAATTTGAGTCTCGGTTTCAATCAATACCGATGACTTGAATAGTGCTTTCAATTGAACGAACATGAATGCACGGCTACGATGAAGGAAAATGAAGTTGCATAGACAATATGTGAACTCTTTGTATCTCGCTTTGACTATCCTAGTATTGAATCGAGTCTCTTGTAATAACCGCTGCACACTAGCGAATGTGTGGAGTCTTGTTTGAGTATAGTGGTGATGCCTAGTATGATCAGCTTAGTTGTGAACTATGCATGATAGATCTTAGAATTTACCTCGTTGATCCGGTCAACTAAGTGATGCTATCTCTTGAAATGATCTTAGGCAACTTCTACGAGTGTGAGCCATTTGACATATACCTCTTTTATGACCTACCTTGTGAGCGTGTGATTCTCTCTTGAACACCCTTTGTGCCTTACCCTTCTTTGGAAGAAACTTGATGAAAACTAGACCTTTCTTAATCCATTACCTTAATCCTCTTGAACTGTGGTTAATTGAATAGTCAACTTAGGCCAAAACCCTAAGTTGGGGGTATGGTGAAAGAGAAAAAGGGAAGGTCAAGAAGTGCAAGGAAAGTCTCCTTTAACCCATGGTGTTGAGAAAAATGGAACCCCTCCATATAATAAAAAAAAAATAATATAAAGAAAAAGAATGAAAAAGAAAGTTGTGGAATAAAGTACAAAAGAGATGGGGTTCCCATACAATCCATGGAAAGCGAATAATTAGATGACTCATGCTCAATAGCAAAAATGATGAAGGAAAAGGAAAGGAAGTGTTGTGAATACCGCATCTCATGAGGATAAATATCACTAAGCCTAAATGACCATACCTTCGCACTCAGCCCCATTACAAACCTTAAAAAAAAAAAGACCTTTTTGATCTTGAGTGAGTTGAAACAAATATTGATTGGAAAATACGGGCAAACCTATGGGTGAAAGCATGCATTGTTTTCATCTTTGTGAGTGTGAGCGTTGCATGTGATTACTGAACTTTAAATGATTAAATCATTATGAGCGAATATGGAATCATCCTTTCTGTGAGGGCATTCGAACACTCTAGTTGAGCCTGAACTTGCATTTGAGGAAAGTATTGTGAGCATGAGATTCTTTGATATTGGTGAGTCACTACTTGAATCTTTTAGTACACAATTGATCTTTGAATAAGTAAATTGAGTCTTGTTGTGTGCATTAATGATCGAGTCTTGTGTAGTACTATTCGAGACACCCTTTTTGAATGGCTGAACTTGAGTTTGGTTGAGGACAAGCAAAAGTTTAAGTTGGGGGTGTTGATGAGTCCACGATTTAGACTTATTTAGGGCTATATTTTGATGAAATTAATGTCCTCAAATGCATGTTTTATCTTGATAACTGATGAAAACTTTTAAGTTTTAGGTATTTCATGTTTAAGGGAAAGTGTGGACACTATCTAGTAAAAAGGAGCAAAAGAAGCTAAAAGAACAAAGAAATGAAGATCTGCGAATCGCCAAACTCATTCGGCGAATCTCCAATAGATTGCATATTCGCCTTTTGTTCTAGTCTGCTGAGCCCTGAAGGAAAGGAGCAAATTAGAGATAAAAATGAGAAGTCGGCGTATCACTGAGCGACTCCGCAAAGTAGTGCTACATCGCCCAATTACCCAAGACACAAAGATGCTGAAGGCAACTGATGAAAGGCGACGAAGTAGATCAAAGGGTGGATCGCCAAATGCATCGGCGATTCCTACTAACGTCGCAGAAAGATCCGTCGGAGCACATTTTCTAAAAACTATAAATACAAGATCAGTTTTTAATTCTTAGCAGCGAATTTTACCTTATTTGATCTAGGTTTTAGATTATTAAGTTGGAGACAGAGTTTTAGAGATATTCTCTCTCAGTTTTGGAGGGTTTTTTGAAGAACTTGGATTTTTCAAAGGGTTTCAAATTCAAGGAATTGGACTTGGGTCTCTTGGATTCTTTAGTCTTGGCTTGTTTTAAGACATAATCTTGCATACCCATTGATGGAAACTGATATTGGTATACATCTTTATCTCTTTTATGCATGCGTAGCTAAAATCTCAATTCTTGGGGTGTGATTTTGTGAATACGGGTTAGATTAGTTGTTGGGTCTTGCTTATTGATAGTCTATTCGTCGTTTAAATGTTATTTCATTTAGTTGTTATGGATGAACTTAATGTGGTTGAAGTTGAAAATATAATCTCATATATGTGTTTTTGGCTTGCTCGAGAGAGAAGTTGTAAAACTAAGACCACTAAATTGATGGCCAGTGTGAGTGGGTCGACATGAGGTTCAGCTCGAGAGAATGAACCCTAGCTCTATGTCCACACACTCAGCTCAAGAGAGTGAGTGGGTTAAGGCGGAGGCTGTTCTTAATGTAGCAAATGGGTGTCCGAGAGGAACGTATTCGAAATAGGGTAAGTTGCTCGAGAGAGAGCTTATCCCCCTTAAAGTCTAGCCTAGTCACAAATAATCAATCAATTTGCTATCAAAAGCAAGTACCCAATGATTTAGTCTATCCCGTATTCCTGTCACATCCCAACAACCCCGTCTCCATACTTATATATTTCCTTATTTTCATTGCTTGAGTTGTTTTTTGCTTACAAACCCCTATTTGATACT
Organism: Solanum gracilifrons; assembly: GCA_029582605.1. Lineage (NCBI taxonomy): Eukaryota > Viridiplantae > Streptophyta > Magnoliopsida > Solanales > Solanaceae > Solanum > Solanum gracilifrons. The sequence continues at coordinate 12,821 of JAJOOH010017039.1, forward strand.
TGACTTTTGCGTCACCCTTTTTAATTTGTTATGTTTTCATTCGCCAAAGTCTTTAGCTACGATTAACTTTAGCACTTTTGCCCTTAACCACTAATTCTCAAGCCCACTCCCTTGGGACTCGACCCCAACCCTTGGTTGAGTTACTAAACTATTGTACAATCGTAAGTAATTGCATCGAAAGTTGTGTTTTGATTACACAAACATCAAATCCCAGGGCCCATGAAGGAATATTAGGGTCTAGGATAATGGTCTTCCAAGCAGAAGTTTGCCTTTTGCCCTTGCCTTTCCCACTAGTTGTGGGTAGTTTCGTAGCTTTACCTTTCGACGTAGATGCATCCTCATTTATCGTAATTCCTTTGAACTTCTCTTGGGCTAGTGTTATTCTTTCAATAGCTTTTTTTTAGTCATGTCTGCAAATATCTCAAAGAGAAGTTGGAAAAACATAAACAAAAGCACAACAGAACAATTGCAAACAGACTCGCTAAACCAGATGGCGAATCGCAGAATTTCTTGGGTGAGCTAGATCGAGCTCACCGTAGGAATTAGCTCTAAAATTGCAGGAATTAGGCGATGGGGGGAAGCCCTTGGCGTTTCGCAGACAGCTATACGCCATCTCATTTCATAATTTCTATAACTATGATGCAAATACCTCCGCATTTCTCCGATCATATATCAAAGGTAGAACATTGCTTAGTTGAGCACTATGTTGTTGTTTTCTTCACAGTCACAATATAGTGTCAGTATAATGATAAATGTAACTTCACATATCTTAATCCTCTCATCTCGGGCGTAGGTGATGATAGCGTGCACGACAAAGTTTATCTATGGCTAGAGGAATCGGCTGGGGATGTGGAAGCCTAGAAAGAATCTTTTAAATATTGTGGATATCTAGAGAGCTCACGAGTTCCAGAAAAAAGTCTACTAGAGAGGTCTAGGAACAATTAAATGATCGCAAAACTACCGAGATAACAAAAGGGAATGCTAATGATGACAGAGCTATTGGAGTCCCCATGGGTTGGATTATTCGCAGGGAATAGCATTGGTATGTCCCTAACTTCCATTACATCTAAATTTATATATATAGTTGTTTAACTAGATAATTAAAGATTGATATATCTATGTGTATATTTCAGCAAAGATTCTTTTAATCGTTCATCTATTAAAAATAAAAGGTTGGGTGATGTCAAGTAAAATGATGGGTCTTTTATTTGAGTGAGATTTTCTTTTAAGTTTTAGAACAACTTTAATATTTGTGTTGTAAAGACAAATAAAATTGAAAAAATATATTACTTTGATGAGACTCCTATAGAGTTTTTATATAGATAAAATAAAAAAAATTAGCCTAAACTAACTCCTCGAACGTAGGAAAAAATAATAACAACTAATACAACTAATGCTCGTATAAATTGAACAAACCTAATATTAATAGAATTATGTGCAGAAAAACAAAGTTACACCACAAGTAAAACAGTAATGCTAATGCGCTATTACGTGTAACTTGGGAAGCATTCGCAGGAAAGTGGGTTTGGACAAGAGTTTTCTTTAGAGGATCTACAAGTTGGTAAGTAGAGTGTATGACCCTCAGTTGGACCAGTCCATTGCGGACCTGGTTACGACTAAATTGAATATCAACCTCAAGGTACTTAATTTTGGTTGGTATGATGTATCAGATTCTCGGTAATGTATACTGTTCTTCTTCTTGTATTCCTAAGATACTTAGAACTAAAACTTTGAATAACTTGGTAAGAAACAACAAAGTTTAAAGAGCATTTTCAAAACTAGAAAATTAAAACTAGTGGAGAAAATAGAATCAGAAACAGATTAGAAACAATATACAAAATATTTTTCTTAAAGAAGAACATCGAGCCCACTGAACATAGAGTGTCCTTTAAAGGAAATTATTCCCCTCAAGTACTTAAGGTTAATGGAATATAACCTCCCAGGATAGAACGATCTTACTCACTGGTGTATCGGTACCTAAAATCACGGTGTCAACGAACTACTCAATGGTAGTAAAGTACACTTAGAATACTAGATTTAGTAGTAGTAGAAGAAGTCCATAAAATTTGTTCTCTTAAAATGAGAGGAAATCCCTCAATTTAAAGAAAACAAAAGGTAGTGTGAAAAGGTTCTTATTGTGCCTTACCGGAAAGGTCACAACCCTTTGGAAAAGTCACAATCTTATCTTTCGAAAAGGTCACAACCTTTCCTAAAAGTCACAACTTTTCATAAAAGTTACAACTCTTCATAAAAGTCTCAATTTTTCATAAAATTCAGAACTCTTCATCAAAGTTGGAACTCTTCATTTTTCATGCACACCTTTTAAAACCCAACAATCCCTCGCATGAATGGGGAATGGCTCTAGACAATGAAACGGACAAGTGTGTGTACTTTACAAGCAATAATTAATTGTATCTGGATAAGTAGGTTTCCTTTTGAACTTTTCGTAGTGAACGTATGTCGTATATACTCATTCAATCGGTATATTTGATATCTTTGAACTGTTAATATTTTGTGTATACCTAGAAAACTATGTCACACAATTTACCCTTTACCATTTATGGTTCTTAAAAGTTGTGTTCGTTTCAACCATGAACACTTTGTTTCACGAGTGTATAGAGAGATGGGCTTTTGACAATCATCCTCTTTGAAGCGGCTTACACTTCACACTAACAAGGTGATTTCTAACCATGTTATCCCGTAGATACACTATTTGTCAAATCTGGCAAACTTAGTAAATCATTAAAAACTTTAAGATTTATTAACTCATTAACAAGACTTAATAATGTATCCTTGTTCCTGAGCATTGTCTTCATCATGAGAATGGACTGAGTTAGGTAACAATGTCAAACCGTCAGTCACAACTTTGTTTTTCTCCTTGAACCTAGCTCTTGGGATCTCCAGTCCTCTAGGTTCACTTACCGCCATGATGACATGTCCTAAGCTGTAAACTCCTTCCTTAGATGATCTTTCAACTTTCTCTCTCGTTAGTGGATCTGACACATTATCCTTTGACTTTACATAGCCAATTGTGATAATTCCACTAGAGAGTAGATTTCTAATGGTATTATGTCTATGTCTTATATGATGAGACTTTCCGTTATATATCATGCTTCATGCCCTACCTATTGCATCAGGACTATCAAAGTGTATGCATTTTGATGCCAAAGGTTTGTGCCAAAAAAAAAGTATCTATCAAGAAATTCCGGAATCTTTCAACTTATTCACCGCCCTTATCTAGAGCACCTAGCTTAGAGATCTTTGTAGAAATAGTGATACATGTCTTTTTGGAAGACTTCCAAGAGACTGCTCCTCCACCAATAGTAAATACATATCTACTCGTGGATTTTACTTAATTTGATCTTGGTCATCCAATTTGCTTCACTATATCCTTTCAATAATGCTGAATATTGTTATAATGCAAGACATAGTTTTGAGTATGTTTTGAATATCCCAAAACTATTTTCATTGCCATCCAACGAGTTCAATTGGGATCACTCGTGAACCGACTAAGTTCATTAATAGAACATGATATATTTGATCGTGCACACTTCGTGATATACATCATACATGTCAATACTCTAGAAAAGTCCAATTGTGAGTCACTTTCACCTTCACTCTTTTGAAATGCAAAGCTCATATTTAATGGAGTCTCGACAATATTGAAATCAAAATATTTTAACTAGTCAAGTACCTTTTCAATGCAATGACATAGTGACAATGCTAAACATTATAGATTTCTAAGGATTCTTATACCTAAGATTGTATCAGCAACTCGAAGATCTTTCATATCAAACTTGCTTTCTAGCATACGTTTAGTAGCATTTATGTCATTACTGTATCTATTGATGATCAACATGTCATCAATATACAAACAAACAATGACCTTGTGATTTTAATGTAAGCACATTTATCACTTCAATCATTCTTAAATCCATTTGCCAACATGGTTTGGTCAAATTTCTTATTTCATTGTTTGGGTGCTTGTTCTAGTCTATAAAGTGACTTAACAAGTTCGGACACTTTCTTTTCTTTACAAGGAACCACAAAACCCTTGGGTTGTTCCATGAAAATTTCTTCCTCCAATTCTCCATTTAAGATACATGTTTTCACATTCATTTGATGAATTTTGTGGTCATATACCGCAAAATAATATTAACATTCAAATGAATGTAATTCTATCTATTGCGAGTATGTGTCGACAAGATCAAGAACTTGTTGTTGTTCTAAAGCCTTTGATAAAAAAAATTGCTTTAGATTTGTCAACAATTCTATCGACTTATATTTTCCTTCTAAGGATTCACTTTGCACCCGTATGTTTATTTCCTAGAGGATGATCAACCAACTTCTAATCAGATTGCTCAAGATTGAACCAGTATTGACACTATATTTCCAAAAGGATGAGTCCAGGTAAGACATAAAAAATGTTACAAAATTATATCCGAAGGTAGTAGATGTCCTTTGATATTTACTACACGTCTGAATCTCTTTATAAAGTACATTCTCCTTTTTTTTATTTCCAAGGTAATTTAGACCTTTCACTAGACCACTCAAGTCTAATTTTACAATACATAGTTCTTACGTCCTATTTTAATCCTTTTAGGAATAGGACCTTAAAATTTTGCTCGACACCCCCACAACTTCAAATATTTTAAGTTGGATTTCCTTCCTTTCCATTTCTCAAATGGAATAGATTGTGTCTTGAACAAACAAAATTGCTTTCTTTCTGAAAAGAAAAAACTTTTTGTTGTTCCCTTTTGCAGTAAGGATAGTTCCTCCACACAAGTTTTATGGTAAACGTAAACTTATAAGTTATGCATCCATCATTTCCTTCAAAGTTCGGTTGTTTTTTCATTCTGCAATTCCATTAGATTTAGGTGAATAGGACAGTTGTTTGATGGATAAATCCACTTTCCAAAGTATTTCTGCATTAGGAGATTTATATTCTCCATTCCTATCACTTCTTATCTTTCTCCGAACTGATTTCAACTTCAATTTTTTATTGCCTAGACGTTTCTAATTCTCCATCATTACCATTCAACAAATAGACATAACCATATCAAATGCAATTGTCAATAAAAGTTATGAGATACTTTTTACCACCAGGAGATGGTGTTGACTTCATAGCACAAATGTCAAGGTAAATCAACTTTAAGAGATTTGAATTCCTTACCATAAATTTATAAGAATGCTAATACTTACTTCTAAGTTGATCAGTTTTCCTTGCAAGGTTTTGTAATTGACATGTCTTGTGTGTTCATGTCACAAATAGTTTGACTCAAGCAAGTAAGAACAAATAAAAATAACGAGTTTGAAAAGAACACTATGCGGTATCTTTTTCTCACAAATAATTTGTTCCTTCTTCTTACAATATTTTGTTATACAAACATTGTTTAGAGTCAGCACCTTATAAAATCTCATTTTCAGAAGAACTTTTCCATAACATTTTTTCTTATTTCTTTAATTTCTTCTGTGTTATATGCTCCTTTATAATAGTATTCTCTAAATGCACAATATATATACTTGTAAAGTTAATAATAGAGGGATATTACAACATATATTATACACCAATGATAGATACAGGAGCAGAAGCTAATATATGTAAATACAATTGTTTACTAGAAGATAAATGGGAAAAATTAAAAACACCGATAGTAGTAACATGATTTAATAATGAAGGAAGCATGATCACATATAAGGCAAAAAATATAAAAATACAAATATGGGATAAGATATTAACTATAGAAGAAATATATAACTTTGAATTGACAACAAAAGATATGTGATTAGGAATGCCATTTTTAGAAAAATTATACCCACAGATAATAACAAAAACACACTGGTGGTTCACAACACCATGTAAACAAAAAATAGGAGACAAAAGAGTAAATAACAAAAAACGAAAAATAACAGAATGGATAAAAGGAAGTGAAAAAATTACACAAAAATTAGAAAATATAAAAGAAGAAGATACTAAGATAGAATTATTTATATTCTTTATAGATAAAGTAAAAATAATCCAAGACAAGTTATAATTATTATATAGTGAAAATCCTCCATTTTTCGGGGGTGCGGAATTCATCAGTTTGGAATTGTTTAATTAAATTTTATTTGACCTTTTGGTAGTGTAGTAGATGAGAAATTCATGACATTTGTGGTAGGTGGTAGTGTGATAGTTATAATTTTCTTTTTTCATGGTAAAATGTAATAATACTTATTGTAATATTCTTTTGATAGTTGTTTTAATCTGAATATTTCTTTAATATTATTTGTGATATATTCTAGATATAACATATCTTGGGTTCTTTGGTACATATATAAATTTTCCTCCATTAATTATTCTAATAGTTTTATATCTTCCATAGAATCTGTCCAATATCGTAAATATTCGTAGTTCATTTTAATCTGAATTTATTTCTAAATCATACCATTCTATTCTTTCGAGGTCCAAATCATGTAGGTCTATTTCATACCATTCTTGGCTTAATATATCTTCTGGTTCGTTATCATTAAATATTTTTTCCCATATTATTCTTCTTAATTCAATTATTTCTATACTTTTAAGTATACATAAGATTAAAGTTTCGTAATTTTTTATCATTTCATCATGCATGTATGTAGTCATGTTCATTGTTATGCAGGTTTTTTTATTTTCAATTATTCCTTCCTATCATATTCATAATCGATTAAATTCATATTAGATTATTATGAACTAGATTATTTGTTTATCATGTTTTCGTATCACTACTAGCATCGTACTTTAGCAGATATTTCCTTCCTATCAGCGCCTCAACTTTGTTTACTCCCCTACAGAGCTTTCCTCGCCTACCGGTTTCAACTTTAGGATGGCATAGTATAGAAGTTTTCTCCCTGTTTCTAGTGTGCTAATAAACTAGAAATCATGATTCAAATTATTCTAATACATAATAACTAACATAAATTTATTCAATCATATATATGATATTCAGGAATATATGAAATTAGTTCCGCATATGTTTTGAACAATATACCTTTGCCTCTTGCTTATTTATGTTATCCGAAATATCTGGTTTGATTTCAGATTGTTGCTCCATTATCTTTTAGAATATTAGTTTTTAGTTGAGAAAGTTTTTGAAAGGGATTTTTATATATTACGCATTGCCTGCCTTTTATGTTACATATACCTTCCTTTATATAGAAAGGAATTAGTGCATAATAATGCACGTACTATACACTTACTTTACAATCATCCCTACC
>JAJOOH010017040.1:0-23209 GCA_029582605.1 Solanum gracilifrons
ATATTTTCTTTTAGAAGTTATGATTTTCCCTCTTCTAATTTTCTATTCTTCCACCTGAAATGACAGAAGAATGGCGTTTAAATAGGTGTTCAGCATTAAACCCCCCACTCTTCTTGAAAATTTAAGAGCCAATGCATGCATTGGACTCTTTGTTTTCCCAAGGTGCCACCCAAGATGACCAATGAAATTTCCTCTTTTTTTTTTCTTTTCCCAAGATAAAATTAATTAAAAGACTACATTGCCCTTTTAGATGACCCATTTCTTTTATTCAGTAATTGAATAATAGCTAAATGGCATCTGAAAATTTAGAATAAGCCCAAAATGTCATTTTAGATGACCCATTTTTTATTAATTAATTGAATAGTAGCTAAATGGGCCATCTGAAATTTTTTAAAAATAGGCCCAAAATTGATCAAGACCCAAAAATCAAAAGAAAATCAGCCCACTAACACAAAATTTGAACATCTAAACTATTTTGAAGATCAAACACAACAAATAAGGCAGATAAAAAAAATGAAAATAAAAACAAAATTAAAAAAAAAAGCAACAACTTCAACTTGATAAAACTTGAAGAACACTAACAAAACAATACAAATCCTGCACCAAAATGACTTATATGATTTTTTTTTTAAAATGTGATAATGACGGATTTGGATATAGGATGAGAGGGGGAAATGATTGACTTAAATTTTCGGATGAATGGAGGTCGCCGGAAAACTCCGCCGGAAAATTTGTTGATGAATTTTGGACATAAACTTTACATCAAATGATAGCCCTTGAAGAGCTCTACACTTTTATGTAAAGGATATAGGATGGGGATGACCGAAACTTCGTAATTCTAAAGAAATAAGTGAAGATTTATGTTTGGTTTTCCTTAGATCTACGGGGTTTGGTATGAACGAATGGTTTGCGGATTTGTGTAGAGGAGGGTGAAAGGAAGAAATGGTAAAATTTTGGAGATTTTTCGGGCCAAGGGGTGGTGTTCGCCGGCGGCAGGTGGAAGAAAAGGGGAGAAGGAAAAATAAAAAATGCCAATAAAAATTTGATTTTTGGGGTTTTGTATTTTTGGTAGGGTCCCATAAGAACCCTTGGATAAAAAAATCATGGATGGTTGAGATTTAATCTTGACCATTTCTATTGGATTGGATCAAATTGATTGGGCCATCAGAATTTGGTCTAAATCAACCCAATTCAATAAAAAATTGGGTCATTTGGACCAATTAAAAAACAATATAAACAAAGAAAAACTACCTAAAATATAAGAAAAAAAAACCTTACTATATATTGTAGGAGTAAAATAAACACGTAAAAAATTAGGTGTTCACAACATGCCCCTCTTTGCTTGAAAACATGAAGAGTTTTCAAGCGAAAAAAGTGAACGAAGTGGCTAATATTTGACTGTTTCAAACTCCGTTGAAGCCATTTTGAAAAAGATGACCGAACCTTGCTTCAGGGGTTGCCTACATATCCTTGATTAAAAGGAAATCATGTCAGTGTAGTTCGAGAAACTTTGATAGCTGAAACTATCAGAAATTGCAGTCAAAAGATTGTTTCACATTGCTTGTCATCATCTACTGTCTATAATTACAAAGAAAAGAGCTAGAGAACTATGCCTCTCTACATTATAAGAGTTACAAGATCCCTACTTGATGTTTTTTCTTAGGGTCTCGTCTTGATCTTCGACTTGCTCTGTGCGTTATCTTTGATATTGATCTTCATGCTCTCTTGGCGGCTGGTGGATCATTCTCAGGTGCATGTTTTAACTTGAGTTGGCGGTTGAAACTCAAAACTCAAGATCACAAAATGAAGAACCCAAAAAGGATGTGTTTCTTTTAGGGAAGAAATAAAAAGAATCTTGAACTACTAGGATGTATAACCCTAGAAAGAGAAGGAGAAGTGGGGTGTGTTGCCCTGAGAGTTCCCAATAAGACGTATTGTCTTTATGGATTGTCCTAAAATTGGGTGTATCCCCAAAAACGTGAATATGGCGTGTATAACCCATGAATGCTGGTGCGTATTTCCCAGGATATGCATATGATGCGTATTGCCCATGAATAGAGAATTGATGTGTTTTGCATGTGAATAAGAAATGGTGCGTATTGCACATGGAAGAAGACTAGTGTGTTTTGCACATGAATGCAATATCGATGTGTATTGCATGTGATTTGGATTGGTACGTCTTGCTCATGAAAGAAAGACTGGTACGTTTCGCACGTGAATAAAGGATGAGTGTGTATTTGCACGGAATACAGATTGGTGCGTATTGCACGAAATTCAGACTGGTGCGTATTGCATGTGAATAAAGGAGGGTGCGTATTGTACATAAATAAGGGACGTGTACGTATAGCACGGAATTTAGAGTGGTGCATATTACCCGAAGCTCTCGAATTGAGAGGCAAGAATGCGAATAGCATGAGATGAAACAACAAACATGTGAAGACTTTGGAGGACTTCCCTTTTGTGATGTTTCATTTTTTACTTGTAATCCCACATTTTCTTTTATTCCTGTGTTGAGCAAAAGAAAGAGAAAATTGTTAGTTTAAAGTGGTGGTTGGTTTGTGGCCTTGATGCTCCGATGACTTGACCATATTCCTGATCAATTTCTTCAACTCTACTCCAAATTCTTGGCTGAACAACCTTTGAAACTTCCTCTTTGTCAATTCAGGGGCCTTGATCTTTTTGGTACTACCAAATATCATGGTGCGACTGATGTTCCAAAGAATGAATTTTTCTGTTGAATATTTTTCATGACTTAAGAGACTATATCGTGTTTCTTCACGAGTTTTCAGTGAAGATTTAAGACGTTTTTAGTCCTTGCTCGATGGCATGTCAACTCGGATACTCAGCTTTACTTTTGGGAACCCGTAGTAGGCTTTGCAATCTTTTATCTTATTTTGTCAGGAGATTATACCGAAAAGACTAGAAAAATATCAGACTTAATAGTGTGAAAGATTGGATCAAGAAAGACTATAAACTTAAGGAAGGGCATTCCCTTTTGAAGAAAAAAATGAGAAAGAGAACTTATCTGGAGGCATATGTCGATTTTGAGTGAACCATGACATGCACTTTGGACTTGACCCCGGATCCGCTTGAGTTGTCTAATTCTCAAAATCTGAACCATTATCAATTTATAACTGATCTATGTATTCTTCATGTAGAGGTATCGAGAAATGGTGATCTTTGCAAATTTCTCCCAACTAGTCATTTCATGATGTTCACTTCTTTTATCTTAAGGTACCCCGCAAGGGTTTTCACCGATAAGATTTTCTCTATTGTCGTCTTATGGTGCCTATAAAGGTTTTCACCGATAAAACTTTCTTTTTTTTTTCTTTTTTTTTTTTGACTCGACAAAGTTGTCTTTGATGATCAATTGTCCGTGCAAGACACATCGAATCTATCGTTCTCAGAGTTGATCAAAATGTTGGTTGCTAGAATAATATAAAAACCGGAATCAATTTGACTCTATTCTATCAAAAAATAATAAAAACTCCCCAGTTTTCTATAGATACTGGAATATTTATTATTTTTTTTGGTATGACCGAACCCCAAAGGGTTGCCTACGTATCCTTTCGGAATCAAGTCAAACGTAGTTCAAAATTTTCAAAGAGAGGTTTTTTGGATTCCTTTTTTGGTTTTTTTTTTAAAGAGATGCCTTTGTTCTCTCAGCCACAAACTTGTCACAGTATCTTAGAACGCATTAGATGTAGTATCTTTTGACTGCGTCCGCATTAACAATTATGCCTGTGATTTTTCCCTCCACATCAGTAAGGTGTAAAGCTCATTTGGACAACACTTCCTTAATAAGATATGGACCTTGCCAATTTGGGGCAAAATTTCCCTTGGCCTCTTCTTGGTGCGGGAGAATGCGCTTTAAGACCAATTGACCTACTTCAAAGTGTCTTTGGTGCAACTATTTGTTGTATGCACGAGCCATCATTTGCTAATAAAGCTGATCAAAACAGACGGCCGTCAATCGCTTCTCATCTATTAATGTGAGCTGCTCTAGTCGAGTTTTGACCCATTCAGTATCTTCAATTTCAGAATAATTCGGAGAGATGGAATTTCAACTTTTGTTGGTATCACAGCCTCAGTCCCATACACCAGCAAATAAGGAGTTGCACCAATCGAGGTGCGCACTATTGTGCGATATCCTAAAAGTGCAAAAGGCAGCTTCTCATGCCATTGTCTAGTGCCTTGAACCATTTTCCTGAGAATCCTTTTGATATTCTTGTTGGCTGCCTCCACAACTCCGTTGGCCTTTGGTCGGTATGGAGTAGAATTGTGATGCACAATTTTTAACTGCTCACATACCTCCTTCATCAAATTGCTATTAAGGTTTGCAGCATTATCTGTGATGATAGTTCTTGATATACCAAAATGACAAATGATGTTTGAATGGACAAAATCCACGACCGCCTTCTTAGTGACTGCCTTGAAAGTGATTGCCTCCACCCATTTAGTAAAGTAATCAACTGCGACCAAAATAAATCGATGTCCATTAGAAGCTTTTGGCTCAATTGGTCCAATGACATCCATTCCCCATGCAACAAAGGGCCAAGGAACGGCCATGGGGTGCAACTCTGAAGGAGGTGAATGAATGAGATCACCATGAATTTGACATTGATGACATTTTTTCACAAAGCGAAAGCAATCCCGTTCCATGGTACGCCAGTAATATCCTGCTCGAAGTATCTTTTTCGCAAGGACATATCCATTCATGTGTGGTCCACATACCCCAGCATGTACTTCATTCATGATCTTCTCGGCTTCTTCAATATCCATACATCTCAATAAGTTCAGATCCGGGGTGTGTTTATAGAAAATTTCCCCGCTAAAAAAAAAAACCACTAGCCAGACGTCTAATAGTTCTTTTTTGGCTTCCATTGGCATGTTCGGGACATTTCCCTGTTTGCAAGAAATTCCTGATGTCTAGGTACTACGGCTCACCATCTAATTCTGCTTCCACAGTGTTACAATGGCCATGTTGGTCCCGAAGTTGAATCTCCAAGGGAGTAATACAAGTGTTTCCAGGATATGGAAGCATTGAGGCCAAAGTAGTCAAGGCATCTGCCAATTCATTATGAAATCTGGGGATGTATCTAAACTCGATGGACCTAAACTTTTTGCTAATATCTTCCACAAATTGTTTGTAAGGAAGAAGCTTGAGGTCTCGAGTTTTCCATTCGCCTTGAGCTTGCCTAATAAGCAAATCAGAATCTCCCAACACAATCAATTCTTGCACACCTAAATCTATTGCCATATTTAGACCCATGATGCAAGATTCATACTCTGTTGTGTTATTTGTATAGAAGAAACGAAGTCGAGCTGTTGCAGGGTTATGCTGTCCTGTGGGCGATATGAGAATTTCCCCAATCCATGTGCCTTTTTCGTTGATTGCTCCATCAAAGTATAATTGCCAGGCCTGCTTTTCATCTGGATCTACTTCTTCAACTGAGTCAATCTCTTCATCTAGAAAATATGTATCAAGTGGTTCGTAGTCGCCATCGACTGGATTCTCTGCCAAGTGGTCTGCCAGAGCTTGAGCTTTCATTGCAGTTCGAGTGACATATATAATGTCAAATTCAGTGAGCAAAATTTGCCATTTCGCGAGTCTGCCAGTTGGCATTGGATTCTGAAAGATGTACTTCAAAGGATCCATCCTAGATATGAGGTATGTTGTGTAGGAAAAAAGGTAATGCCTTAACTTTTGAGCTACCCAAGTTAGGGCGTAACATGTCCTTTCCAAGAGGGTGTACTTGTCCTCATAACTAGTGAATTTCTTGCTCAAGTAGTAGATAGCTTGCTCCTTACTTCCTGTGGAATCGTGTTGACCGAGAACGCACCTAAAGGAATTATCTGTCACTGAAAGATATAGAAAGAGAGGCCTATCAAGTTCAGGCGGGACCAATACGGGAGGTTTGGACAAATATTCCTTGATTTTTTCAAAAGCTTGTTGACAATCCTCCGTCCATCTGACAACATTATCCTCTTTCAAAAGTCTGAAAATGGGCTCACAAGTGGTTGTGAGTTGAGCAATAAACCTGCTAATATAGTTTAACCTCCCAAGTAGACTCATGACTTCGGTCTTATTTTTTGAGGGTGGCAAATCTCGAATGACTTTTATTTTGGAAGGATCCAATTCAATTCCCCTTCTACTGACAATATAACCCAGAAGTTTTCCAGATGGAACTCCAAATGCACATTTTGCTGGATTAAGCTTGAGATCATATCTTCGCACTCTTTTGAAGAATTTTCTCAAATCTTGCACATGGTCATCTTGTGTTTTAGACTTGATGATTACGTCATCGACGTATACTTTGATTTCTTTATGCATCATTTCATGAAACATGGTGGTCATAGCCCTCATGTAAGTTGCCCCAACATTTTTAAGACCGAATGGCATGACCCTATAGCAATAAGTCCCCCATGGAGTGGTGAAAACATTTTTCTCAGCGTCCTCTTCGTCCATCAAGATTTGTTGATACCCCGCATAACAGTCCACAAAAGATTGAATTTCGTGTCTGGCACAATTATCAACTAGAATATGGATATTAGGCAAGGGAAAGTTGTCTTTTGGACTCGCTTTGTTCAAATCCCGATAGTCAACACAAACTCTTGTCTTTTCATCCTTTTTCGGCATAGGAACAACATTTGCCCAACCAAGTAGTGTAACAAATGGTTTGGATCACATTTGCATTAGTTGTTTAATGATTTCTTCCTTGATTTTTTCACTCACGTCCGGTTTGAATTTTCTTCTTTTTTGTTGGACAGGTGGAAAATCAGGATGAGTGGGCAACTTATGGACCACTAAATCAACACTCAAACCAGGCATATCATCATAGGACCAAGCAAACACATCTTTGTATTCAAACAAAAGTTGTATTATGGCATCCCTAATTTCCTTCTTGACACGAAGAATTATTTTTATTTCTTTGACTTCCTCATTACTTCCCAAATTGATGGCCTCAGTTTCACTAAGATAAGGCTTAGGTTTGTGCTCAAATTGTTCCAATTCGCTATTAATTTTCTTAAAAGCCTTTTCTTCATCATATTCAACCTCTCGACTCGGGGATTCAAGAATAAACAACTCTTTGAGATCTGGGAGTGAATTCCGCATGCATGTCATATTATCGAAGCCGATATTTACAGAACTGAAAAATGGAGAATAAGAATCAGGGGAGGGAAAAGACAGAATTTTACTATGAAACTGGAATTTCATTTCATTGAAATTAAAAAAGGATAGAAGGGTTGATATTAAAACAAAACACTTTCAAATATTCGGATCACAACCCTGACAACAACAAAATACAAAAGAGTAGCAAAACAAACTACCAAGACTCCTTCCTTTTGGGGAAAGAGGTGGCTTCCCAATTGTTTAACTCAACACCTGAGCCCACGAGCTGCACATCGGTATGACTTGTACCTTCACCAACTTGGACCATGTTTACTTCACAAAACAATTGACTGAGATCCTGAATAACTTCTTCAATGACTTCATGAGTAAATGAAGCTTCAATTTCTGGACCCTGAGGCTTGATAAAGGAATGATAAATATGGGGAATCGGTTGTGGCAATGACCAATCAGTCCTTTTGTGGTTCTTAGTCTCATCTCCATTTCTCTTGCTTTGTTTGTATCCGAGGCCAGAGGTGCCTTGGTTCCCTAAAAGAGTAATTGGATCCACAATTCCTTGCAAACATAGTCCCAAACCTTTACCAGGTTGATAACCATATTTGAGAATTGTCGTTGCTACTATTGAAGAGGAAGAAGAGAGACATGGTTGGATAATAAGGTCTCCTTCTCTAAAGCGATCGACTGATACGGCCTCAAAAGACTAGTAAACAATGGAATCACATCCTTCTTTTCCCTCAACGTATGGAATGGAGGGATCTCTGTAAATAGGTAAATCATCTTCCCCATGCATAATGATTTCCTGATGGTTGTGTTCAAACTTAACAACTGGATGCAGAGTTGATGGGACTGTCCGAGCCATGTGGATCCATGGCCTTCCCAATAAAAAATTATAAGATGTGTCCATGTCCATTCCTTGGAACACAATCATAAATTCCACCGGTACAATTGTCATGTTTAACTTGATTTCACCAATGCTATCCCGCTTTGAGCCGTCATAAGCTCGAACAAATATATTGCTGGGGCGAATTCTGTCAAGGCTAATTTTCAAGTTTTGCAGCGTAGAGCGAGGACATATGTCTACCCCAGATCCCCCATCTATCATGACCCTCTTTACATAATACCCTTCACATTTCACTGTAAGAAGCAAAGCTCTGTTGTGTCCAGCTCCCTCTGTGGGCAACTCATCATCAATGAAAGTGATGGTGTTCGACTTAAAGATGCGCTTGGCCATTTTATCTAACTGATTTACCCTGGTCTCCTTCGATACATATGCTTCATTCAAAATCTTATTCAACACACGACGATGTTCTTCTAAGTGCAAGAGTAGAGACAACAATGAAATCTGTGTCGGGGTTTTCTTCAATTGTTCCACAACAGAGTAATCTGGAACCTTAATCTTTTTTAGAAACTCTTCTGCTTCTTCCTCAGTAACTGCTTTCTTCAGTGGTACTTGGATGTTTTGAGTCATCTTCCCTTTTCTTAATTCTTCTGGAGAATAACATCTTCCAGAATGTGTCGGCCCTCCTGCTTCATTAACCTCTTCAACAATCTCCTTTCCTCGGTAAACCACAACGATTTTGTTATAGTTCCAATGGACAACCTTTGAATCAGTTATCGGAAGCTGTTGGACGGGCTTAACAAAGATAGGTCCTTTCAACTTTGCCAAGCAATTTTGGTCGTGTCGTGTTAATGAAAAACCCTTTGATACATACAACTTCGGCATACCTGCTCGAACTTCAATCCCCTTCGAAACCCCCGGGACACACAAAACTTTGGTATCAAGGTTGACACCTTCCACACTCAAAGATGCAACTGGTTCTAAACTCTTTATCGGCTTGTTTTCCTCTTCAATCTTCCTACACAACTTTCCCATTTTGCCAAGGAGTTTGTACTCTTGATCATCGCAGATCATACCCACTAAATTGTTTTGAGCTGGAAGTGGGTTATTAGTCACATTGGGAGTGTTTTGATCATTTGTCACAACGACCACTCCATGATCGATTAACTTCTCTATCACCCCATTCAAGGTCCAACAATTATCAGTCTTGTGTCCTGGGGACCCTGAATGATACTCACATTTTTCATTGGCTTGGAAACCTGGAGCAGTTGGATTCAGACGATGTGGTGGGATAGACCCAATCACTCCTATCTTTCTTAACTTTTGAAACAAGCTAGAGTATGACTCTCCCAATGGAGTGAATTTCCTTTTCTGCCCCTGCTCTTGAGCATAATTTTGCATAGGAGGAGGGTTGTAAGGGACCTGATAGGATGGTCGTTGTGGGCGAAGGTTTCTTTGAGTTGGGGCCCAAAAATGTGGGCGATTGGGAGAATGCACATATGACTAAGCATTGAAGACCGTGTATGGAGATGGAGCTACTGGATATTGAGGGCAATAAGGGTAGTAATGTTGAGGATAGCTAGATTGTCCCTGAAGTGGTGGGTAAGGGCAATTAGAATTCCTTTGAGCACCCCTTGACCCTGATGCTAGCGAAGAAACTTCCTCTTTTCTTTTACGATTTCCAAAACTACCTGAACCACCTTGAATGGCCTGTGTAGTAGCTTTGATTGCTGCCTGACTAACGATCCTTCCTGTTTTGAGACCACTTTCGACCATTGCTCTAATTTTGATTGTTGTGTGAAACGGTCTTCCCATTGTGGCTGTCAGGTGGTGGAAATAGTCAGGATCTTGAGCCTCTATGAAGATATCAACCAATTCTTGCTCATCTAAAGGTGGTTTGACCCGGGCTGCTTGTTCCCTCCATTTGATAGCATACTCTCTGAAGCTTTCATTTGGATTTTTTCTCATATTAGAAAGTGTATTGCGATCTGGCATACTGTCGACATTGTACCAAAATCTTGAGACATATCATTCCAGATGTGCCAGTGGGAGATCTCTTGGTCTATAAACCATTCTGAGGCAACACTAGTCAAGCTCTCACCAAAATAAGCCATGAGAAGTTCCTCTTTACCCCCTGCACCTCTAAGTTGATTGCAGTATCTCTTGAGGTGAGCTATGGGATCACCGTGCCCGTCATACTTATCAAACTTAGGGGTTTTGAATCAAGGTGGCAAGTGGACATTTGGGAACATACACAAGTCTTTGAACGCGACACTTTTGTGCCCTCCTAGCCCTTGTATACTTTTCATTTGTTGCTCGATGCTTTTCATTTTTTTCAACATTTCCTCTTGCTCTGAGCCTTGATGGGGCCTCTCAACATCAATAGGGAAGCCGAATTGTACAGAGTTAGGGCCCCCGAATGCTATCCCAGGAGTATAGTATTGCTCTGGATGGACGGTGAACTGTCCCTCTTGAGCTCCTCTTTGCGTCACAGTTGGTTGTGGGAGAGTATAGACCAGTGCAGCTGTTGCGACAGTGGGATTATTCCTGAATGGCATACCTTGAGGGCATGTTGTTGATGGTCCGGCCCCACAATTATCAAATGGACCATACTTCGGAGGGAAGAAAGGATCTGATATCGGGACCTGAGAAGACAAAGATCGAATACTAGTGATCTCAGGAAAATCGAGAATAAACGTTGGTGGTTCTTGGCCATTGGCCCAGGCTTGCCACAACTGTGCCATAACATGCCTCAATGTCCGATTTTCTTCAACAGTGGATGACTCTCTTGTCGTTGAATCAACTGGAGTATCCACTGGGTTTACCACAGTTTCAGTATTGCTTGTCATTGACGCTCTTACCTTAGACTTGGTAAAGTACGGGTGTTCTGCCAGTTTACCACAAACCAACCACCAAAAGCTTACTAAAGAGAGAAATGAACAAACTTGTTAGGAGTTAGACATCAATCACACATTTGTTAATCACATAGTAACATGAGTTCATAAGGCCATTGTCTCATCCCAGCTTTGCTTCGCTCATTGTCTTCCCTTTTTTTTAAAAAAAAAAAAAAAAGTTTTGATCGAACCCTTTGGAGGTTGCCTACGTATCATGTCGCCGCATGAATCAGATCATTACGTAGTTTAGAAATTTAGACAACCCAACAACATTAATTCAGACAAGAAAAATTCAACCCTTTCATTCATTTCCAAAAAAACTTTAAGCAAAACGACAAAATCAAAGGGTTTAAACACAACCATGTCAACATGATCTCTTTGAACACCAAACTTTAAACTGAAAACTGAGTTTTAAACAAAACAAGATAAAACAAACAAACAAACAAACTAAATAGCTAAACTTTTCTTCAATCTTCATCATCTTCCTTGGGCTTTCTTTGTCCTCCCAAGGTCTCATACATATTCAACAACACCTTCGGCAGATGGGGAACAATGGCCCGTGCTTGCTCAGCCACTTTTGGATCATTTATACGACGATGATTTTTAATAACATAGGAGGTTTGTTCCGCCAGTTGATGAACTTGACGCTTGGCCCTTCCTATATTTTTTTTATAGCAGTTATTCAACCAAACCTGATGATTACCAAGATTGTTCCTTAGGAGGGCCTCCCGCTCCTCTGCTGCTTTAAGTTGATGGTGAAGTGTTGCTCTCTTAATGATTATTTGTCTTTGCCCCTCTTCAATATCGACACAATGATTGATTTTCCTTTTATGTTCTTCTAACTCTGCTTTAAGCTGATCATGTAAATGCATCCAACATAACCTTTCTTTCTCAAATTTCTCCTTTTGCCGCTTAAGTTCTCCCTTTTGATAGTGCAAGACCTCTTGAGATGCCACTAAGTCCCTTTTCAATCGAGAAATCTCGAAACTCTGCTCCTTTTTTATTTGTCGGGCCAAGTGAATTCTACTATCCAACTCTTCCTCTAACCGGGCTAATTTTCCCTCTGCATGTTTCAATTCCCCTTCCACATCTTGTAACTCTAACTGGTGGTTCTTTCCTCTTTGGACTTGAACTTCTTGTCGGGAAATGGTGGTTTTGGCCTTCTCCAACTCTTTTTCCAACTGTCTTATGATGTGCTGATCTTTTTTTTTCTGCTGGATCCTTCGGGAATGTCGCTAAATGTTGTTGGATCACGAAACCCCGATAGGTACCCAAGCACCACTTTTCCTTTATCTTGCTCCACAACCATTTCACTTAGCTCAGAAATTATACTCCCAAACCAGATCTTCAGAATATCAGTACTATCAAAGGCAAAACCTGGTGGGGTGTCAAATACAAATCTACTCATATCATCATTTGGTGGGATTTCTTGTACTCTAGCCAGCTGATGCACAACCCGAAACGGGGCATAGGGTTGAACACATCTAAGCCTAATCAACACAAGAAACGAGATACCACTAGACACGCAAATGACATCCTTAGCTGGGAACCAGTAATAATTCCACACTATTTCATCAGACGTGATCACCGAAAGTTTCTCTTCACACGCTATAATCCTTTTGGAAAATTGTTTTTTGCTTCTCTTTCCTTATGGGAGGAAACATAATCACACCAGTCTGGAGTGAACCTGGGTGTACGATCATGGTGATAAAGATGTTTCAAAAATCATATTTGCAACAAGATGTTGCAGCCTTCAAAGTACATTTCCCCATTTATGCATTTAGTCAATGCACGAAACAGACGAATATTGATATGCTTGTCCCGTTTGGGGAAAACAATGAGCCCCAAAAACGCGACCACGAAGGCAAAACATCCATTCGCCTTACAAGCCTCTTCACCCCCTTGGTTGCTAAGTTGGTTCCGATAGTTCTTAAATCCATCCTTTTGGTCGTACCTCTCATATAGAAAGTCCAATGAAACCCACCCATTTTTGAAACTCTCCTTCCCTATTTGATTGATTTTGAGAAGTTCCAAGAACTTTTTGGCATCAACGTTCTTTGGACTTATAGGTTTTTTATTGCGGAGATCAGCACCCCGAACACTGGACCCCTTCCCCATGAAGCTGGCGATTTCTTCCAGAGTTGGTGTCATCTCGAAGTCAGAAAATTGAAACACATTATTTTTAGGATCCCAAAAAGGAATCAATGCCTCAATCACATCCCTTCTAGGGTTAATCTCCATTAAATGCATTAGATGTCCCAAGTGTTCTTTTATTCTCCTTTGCTCATGACTCCCCATGTCTGTCCACCATCGCCATAAATCCTTAGGTATTGTGTCAAAGATCATGAACTCTGGAATTCCTTCACTTCTAGGCCTTTTGGAACCCTGTCCTTTGGTTGGAGGTGTCATTTGTACCTTTGAATATAATTCAATTAATGTTTTACGACAAACTCTAATTGAGGGAGAAAAGTAAAACAAGATTTATTTTTTTATTTGTTATTTTAAAAAAAAAGAAGACAAATAACCATTTTTATAAGCACCGAACCCAAGAAGGGATGCCTACATATCTCATTTTAGTGAGAATCAGGTGTGCGTAGTTCATGCAAAAAAAACTCATACTTGAAAGATCACCCCTTTTATTTCAACCTCTTTTATTATTATTATTTTTTTAAATAAAAAATAAAAAATTGAAATACAAAGCTATTATAAAGCTGGTCAACAATATAAAGGCCTTCTGAACAAATTATTTTCACGTAACACATAAAATGAACATGTTGGTCTAGAGTTGACACATATCTTAGATTTTATAGGTCAAATGCAAATGATGCAAATAAACGTAGCCTATCAAAGATAGTTTTTGCTAGGTTTAACACTTTATTTGGAAGGTGTCTAGACTCGTTTACTAGAGTGGACAACTCGAGCCGGGGAGGGTGAGCGTACCGATAGCAGAGCTATTTCGGCTTAACTGGTGGTCCAACCCCGCCTAACATGTGTGACAAACCTAGAACCAGAAGCGTAAGCGCACACTGACTCATCCTAGACAGAAGTCCCGTGAAGCGTATCCGCACACACAGTGTATAAAAAAAATTCCAGAGTCTTATAGGTGTGCGAGAGGAGGCAATTTATATACAATTACACAATATCAAAACAATGAATCATTGAAAGAGCACAATTAGTCAACGAAATAAACAAAATAAAAAAAATGAAAAAAATTGTCCAAATACTCAAAATAGCCAAATATAGTTAATGTACGAAACTCGAATTCTAAAGAAATTCCCCAGCAGAGTTGTCAAATCTGTCACACCACTTCCCCTTTTTTACAACTGTTAGGGATATGACAGTTTTTTTTTAAATGATTTTTTTTGAGTCGACACTTGAAATTGAGTTTTTTAGGTGTTTCAAGTCACCTGGTAATTCCTAATTTAAAAGATTTTTTTTTTAGTGTACGAAAATAGAGATTGGGTAAGAAATTCTATTAACCGGAGGGAAGATGTGAGGCACCCCTCGAGTCCCGTGGTTCTAGCACGGTCGTTTTATTAACTCATGTTTGGCTAAAATAATTTTTGGATAAAAAAGTAAATTTGTGTTAGTTATTAAATTTTATTATTTTAAAAAAAAATTGGCCTAGGAGCGTAACCGCACACAAGACCACTTTTTAGAAAAAATACACACCAAGGATCGTAACCGAACACACAGTGGTATTTAATTTTATTTATTTTAAAAAATTGATAATTAAAGACTCCAAATTTATTTAATAATGAGAGAAAAAAAAATTAATAAAAAAGGGAATTTGTTGCAACATATAGACATGAAAATGATTCTTTTTGTTTTTTTTGCAAATTGCTAATTAAAGAATTAACGATTTTTTTAAAAAAAAAAAGAGAATCAAATAAATATTAAGTATCACTACTTGACGATAACAACAAAAAGAAAAAAAAATTATATATATATATATATATTTTAAAAGAATAATGATTAAGCCCCTTTTAAAGCAAGTAATGATATAAATTTTTTATTTTTTTATTTTTTTATATAATTTCAGAAAATGATTACTTTAGTAAAATTCTCAGTTTTGCACAAGATGGTCATATGCTCTTTTGAAAGAAAATTGCAAAAATAGCTAATTTTATCTAATAGTTAAATTACTAACTTAAAGTAGCCGATTTTGTATTTTTGTTTCAATAACCATTTCATATATTTATTTAAGAGAAAGAAAAACAGAATTTATGAAAGGATCAAATTTACATTTTTTTGCAAAAATGACCAGATTTGCATTTTTTTTTTTTTGCAAAAAAAAAAGCCCTTTTTTTTTTTCTTAAAATGACTAGAAAACTAAAATTTAAAAAAAATAGACTTTGAGATTGTTGTTTTTTTTTTTTTTTTTAGGAAAAACATGAGGTATGTATCAACTTCACAATGGCAAATATAGAATTAACATCTAGTTTAATAATAGAACATAGATATATAATAACAACAAAACATAATTTAACTAATTTCAATAAAGTTATGTATCACTTCATAATAATAAAGATAGAATTAACACCTAGTTTAATAATAAAACACAAATATACAATAACAATGAAACATAATCATATTAAGTATCATAACACATTTAACTAATTCAAATAAACTAAACATAATAATTTAATAAAAAATATAAACATGTTTCATTATTTTTTGAAGTTACATTGCAAAAAGTAAGGAAAGAGACATACCTAAAGACATGATGACAAAACAATGATAAAAGCAAAACTTAATTGAACTCCCAAAGACCACAAAAAATGAAATATATATATATATATATATATATATATATATATATTTTTATTTTTATTTTTTTTTTTTTTCTTTTAGAAGTTATGATTTTCCCTCTTCTAATTTTCTGTTCTTGTTCTTTTTTTTCTTCCACCTGAAATGAAAGAAGAATGAGGTTTACATAGGTATTCAACATTAAACCCCCACTCTTCTTGAAAACTTAAGAGCCAATGCATGCATTGGACTCTTTGTTTTCCCAAGGTGCCACCCAAGATGACCAATGTAATTTCCTCTTTTCTTTTTTTCTTTTTCTTTTACCAAGATAAAATTAATTGAAAGACTGCATTGCCCTTTTAGATGACCCATTTCTTTTATTCATTAATTGAATAATAGCTAAATGGGTCATCTGAAAATTTAGAATAAGCCCAAAATGTCATTTTAGATGACCCATTTTTTATTAATTAATTGAATAGTAGCTAAATGGGCCATCTGAAATTTTTTTAAAATAGGCCCAAAATTGATCAAGACCCAAAAATCAAAAGAAAATCAGCCCACTAACACAAAATTTGAACATCTAAACTATTTTGAAGATCAAACACAACAAATAAGGCAGATAAAAAAAATGAAAATAAAAACGAAATTAAAAAAAAAAGCAACAACTTCAACATGATAAAACTTGAAGAACACTAACAAAACAATACAAATCCTGCACCAAAATGACTTATATGATTTTTTTTTTTAAAATGTGATAATGACGGATTTGGATATAGGATGAGAGGGGGAAATGATTGACATAAATTTTCGGATGAATGGAGGTCGCCGGAAAACTCCGCCGAAAAATTTGTTGATGAATTTTGGACATAAACTTTACATCAAATGATAGCCCTTGAAGAGCTCTACACTTTTATGTAAAGGATATAGGACGGGGATGACCGAAACTTCGTAATTCTAAAGAAATAAGTGAAGATTTATGTTTGGTTTTCCTTAGATCTATGGGGTTTGGTATGAACGAATGGTTTGTGGATTTGTGTAGAGGAGGGTGAAAGGAAGAAATGGTAAAATTTTGGAGATTTTTCGGGCAAAGGGATGGTGGCCGCCGGCGACAGTGGCGGTGGCCGACCGGCGGCAGATGGAAGCAAAGGGGAGAAGAAAAAACTAAAAAATGCTAATAAAAATTTGATTTTTGGGGTTTTGTATATTTGGTAGGGTCCCATAAGAACTCTTGGATCAAAAAATCATTGATGGTTGAGATTTAATCTTGACCATTTCTATTGGACCAAGTAAAAATTGATTGGGCCATCAAAATTTGGTCTAAATCAACCCAATTCAATCAAAAATTGGGTCATTTGGACCAATTAAATACAATATAAACAAAGACAAACTACCTAAAATACAAAACAAAATATATAAGAAAAAAAAAACCTTACTATATATTGTAGGAGTAAAATAAACACGTCAAAAATTAGGTGTTCACAATACTAGAATCATTTTTTCCAACAATCCCCTACATATCTCAAAAGAAATATTAAGGAATATAATAAAATAAGAAGTCTTGCTAGATTTTCACATATGAGTCTAATGCATCGAATCTAGTGTCCATAGACTATGAGCCAGACCTAGATGGAACAAGATTAAACTTACAGAACAATTGGTGAAATTTAGAACTTCTATGAACCAATAATTCTTTTGTAAGTCCAACGTTTTATTCTATCACATTAAACTCGCACAATCTTTGTCGTTATCGCGGTTTTGCGCTAAAAGGCCATGCACGTGTCCAGATATTCATGAATGCTCTAAAAATCTGTCACAATTTCATAGAAGCGGCACCACTTCACACTCATATAGGTCAAATCATCAAGTGTATTCTGCAGAGCAATACACCATATATAAATGATATGACTTGGATTAAGAGCTTAACTCAGCCTCACTTTGCCTTGCAAACTGTTGCACTATATTCACACATCATAGGAGGGATATAACTTTATAGTGCTTGCTTGATCAACTAATCACTTGTTATTACCCATATGGACCTCATTCATGGGATCTCCAATCACATAGGCTGGGTTACCATCATTGCTGATCTTCTCAAATGACTAAAAGTTTTACTCCCCTCGATGTTTCATTTAGTCAGTGAATTGATCAGATTCACCTTCGACTACACATTATTTATTTACAGAAATAATTCATCTCACTGCAGTATTTTCATCACATTGTGTCTCAAACACATGTATCTAATTTAGTCACATAAAAATTGGTTTTATTTCAATTGGAATACACACTAAGAGTTGTCTTAACCACTTAGTCTTATCACCAATCAACTCCTCAACAACTAATTCTAATTAATTGTTTTTATATTATGGCATTCACAAAAAATATACCAACTTGTTTTACCTTTTTCATCATATATTGTACCCTTTTTGTACAACAAAATGTTCAATTTATTTAGTATTGTACTTATTGTACCTCTCATGTATTACCAAAGACTCTTTTCAAGATAATGTATTAAGAATCAATATCATTTTCAATAACAAGAACATTGGAAGTATTTTCACTTTTAAAAACTCAACAATATTTTATTTTATTTTTGCCAACTCTAACATTGCATTCAATCAAATCACAATTGATTACCACAAATATGTATATACAACATTTATTAGCATACAATTAAAAACTTAGATCTTATTTTCCTTTTCTTAGGATCATGTAACACAACCTTAACAAGTACCCCTACACTTTTAAATATTTCATAATAGATGATTAACTTTTTCAATATCCATAAAAATTTTAAATTAGTATGTAACATACAAATCTATACATTAAAATTGTTTTCACATTTGGTCATTATTTATATAAGTCTCAAGAAATTCGATAGAATTAATTCTAACAATTTAAACACTCAAACATACCAACATATATTTTCTTAGAAATCTCAATTTCAAACATAAATTCATGCATCAAAAGAAATCCATATATGATAACTTAGACAACCACTCAATAACGGTCTTGAAAACAATCTCAAACAGTAAGTATAGATAAATTACTATACTAGTCCAAAGCATAAAACTCATGTCATTAATATTCACAAACGTATAAACAAAATAATTCACTAACGTTAGGCAATATTACTAAAATATTATATAGAACACGTACACATGAACCATGTGATAACAGTAAAATTTAAAATAACAACGTAAACAATTTATTTATAATAATTTTTCCTCTAGAATAACATGAATAAAATTAGTATCCTCCATGTAGACAATATGAGAAAAACCTTATCAACTTCAGTATTTATGTAAACCTATTTTAATAATTTAATAACATTAAACACAAATAAATTATGACTAAAACATTTTTTTCCCAATAACACGTCACTTTATTAAACCTTATCCAACTAAAAAAAGTTCCACCTTTTGCTCATAATACCTCCAGAATCAAATTGAAACAAATATTAAAATCATATACTACCTCAAATAATGCCAATATATAGATGTGAATATTTAAGAAGAATTTTTCATTCTAAGAACTTCAAGTAGTTCTAGAATCACCAACATATATAATTTTTTCCTTCTTCTATAATTTGGGTGTAGGACACAATAATTTTAGTTAGCACAAATGTACTCAACAACTTAAAAATTCTAACACCCAATTTCTCACATTCACATATTAGCTACACGATTCGCTTGAGAAATGACCACAACAATTTATATCATCCGCTTACACAATTTACATTTACTTCGCGAGATTATCATCCTCCAAATCTTCTTCTATATTAAGGACATAATGCCTTAATTTGTCACACAAATATCTATTATAATATAGACATATAATATCATCACACACCTTATTAATATGAAGAATTCAATTGACCTCCTGAGTTCCTCTATTGTGATTTTGCAAATAGTCTTTCCGTAGGAATAAAGTATACCGAAATATCCTTAAGATTGTTGTAAATCTTACGAAAAATACCTTCATCACGAACACTTGTACCGAATTCACCAAAGCTTGTACTTCACCAATAACTCTTATAGGAAATTCTCATAGCTTGAGGCGTGTCGAAAGACACTGTCCTTAAGGATATTTCATCCCGTATGGGTGTATCTCCCAGAATTCAACAAGCTCTTTTAATATAAAATTAGGAGCTAGAAACTAACAAAGATTCAATAGAAAGAAAACCCATCATAAGAATATATTAAAACAAGAATTGTTATCTTGTCTCCACCCTTACTCACCATCAGTAAGAATTAGATTTATATAGGAAATTGGTAACCCCTCTAATATGTTAACGGTTGAAATAGTCAAAAGTCATAAAAGGCATTGAACACAATTAATGAATTGAAGGCAATTCAATTCAGCAAAGAGACGTTTGGTAATAGCCAAATTATGACAAAAAATAATGGCTAATTAAAGGATAATAATAATGACAATAGAATATTATTTATGGAGAGAAAATATTTAGGACATAAAATATTCTCTTTCAAGTATAATAGGAAATAAAATAATTCCTTTTGAGATACTAGAATCATCTTTTCCAACAGAAAATTCATCTATTTATAGAGGAAAATTGACTTTGTCCCAAAATTCAGGTTCCTAAATATTCTCTAAAAGATAGACATTCACTCCCCCTTAATGTCTAAGTCGTAGATAATGTGCCTCGTTAAAAATCGTGCTAAAATAAAACTTAGAAAAAACTCTAGTAAAACAAAAGAGTACACATATCTAATAATACGCTTCTAGGCTGCCTCATTAAAAACCTTACAAAGGAAACTCAGTGGGACTTTGGTTCTATTGAATTCCTTTTTTTGAAAATTATGCTTCATATATTAGGTAAAAATGATTCATTTTATGATTTTATTCATTGTTGAATCCCCCTCACAAGTGATGAATATTGAAATCTAACACTGTTTGCATTTACTTGTTAGAATCATTGACTGCAAGTGTTTGTAATAACTACTTGCCACCAACATTTTATGTATTCTTGAGAGCATAGCATGGCATAATGAATTAATGTAAAAATACACAAGAACAATGAGAACTAGAGGGGCATCTGAGACCACACAAGTTCATATTTCACTTTTACTTGTTCGATTTTGCACACCGCTTAAAAAAATAATAAATGGAGTGCATATTTTTATATTATATGCATATTAATTGGTATATAGTTTTTCATGAACTTGAGAATTTTTTTATTTTAGATTTAAAAGAGGAGGATCAAAAAGTGTTTTCACTTACCTTTGAGTGTGGCTCAAACCCTCAACATGCTGGTTGATTGTGTGGATGTCTCAATTACTTGAGCTAGCCTCACTTGACTTGAGAACATTTTAATGAATTGAATCAATGGAATCATCTATACTATATTAAAAATATGAAGGTCCTTAAAAATGTTGTTTGAACCTTTTGTCCTTCGTTAAAAGACTCCGAAATAGATAAAATCATCTTTTCACCATTTTCCTTCTATTATTATACATAATAAATACAATAAAAATTAAATCGAGAAGATTTTCTTATTATGGTTAAATTCCTACACGGAGAATCTTTTTTCCAACTAAAATAGACTTGATATATAAAAAATAGACAAAAAGATTTCAATGAGAATTTTTTCGTGTTACATAGTAGAACATTAAATCTATCTAGATATATGAATACCCCAATATTCCCCCAAAAATATATGGATATTTTCTTGTTTGGTTTTGACTTTACACATAACTTTAAAAACTAAGAACTCTTTTGAATCTTGTAATTTTAAATTAAAGATATGCATAATATATTAAAATATCATTTAATCTTATGATATTAAACATGTCAGGTAGAAAACATAAATTAGAGACTTATCAAATAAGTAAACAAAACATTTTTTAAAACAAACTAGTAATAAAAATAAATGGAGGAGTATATTTTTTGGCCTTTTCGCCATTTTAGAAAAAGAAGATGTCTTGGGGATGATTTTATATAATCTCTTTCTAAGTGTTATTAATGACAAAAGAGGCTTTAATATTTTATTCTTTTGTAGGAGGAATTTTTTAATAAATATATACTTATTATTTGTGATAGGTAAGAGCTTACAATATTTAGTTCTTTAAAAGTGACTAAAATTTTACTTCGTAAATCTTTCTTTATTGGAACTATATTAAAAATTTTAACATTTAAGACTTTAAAATTAATATTTTTACTTTACATAAGTCTTACTTAAATTATGTTAAGCAAAATAACTAAATAAGGGATTAAAAATATTTAAAAAGCGATTCACGTTTTTAAAATTTTCAACTTTTTAACCTTCATGTATGAAATTGTTCTTATTTAGATATATGTATAATATTTATTTTAACATCAATTGTTATTAAAATAATTTTATTTTATGTATTAAGCTTTATTAATTGACGTGAAACACACGTACAAAGAACGTACTCTAAACAAGTATCATATATTTTTGAACTTTTGTATTTGTATTTGCTCTCAAATTAGTCATTTGAACATTATTTGAAGTTTGCTAACTTCTAATCAAAGTTTAAAATTTATAGATGATTGATTAAAAGGAATTAACTTACACATTAAAAAAATGTCGATCCCTTATTTGGTGTTTTCTGTCACGCATTCAAAATTTATTTTTAATTGTTACATTTTATTACTCATTCCACATATGTTTTCATGAAATTATAATCGCTCTAAATTTTTTGTAAAAATATACACGGGACATATGTGCAACACACGTCTTGAAACTATTTTATTTAAAAGTAGAAAGTTGAGGTGTCTATATGTGCACTATCAAAGTTGGAAAGTTTACTTGCCAACTGAAGTCAATTTTGAGTAATTGTTTATGTATTATGCCTTTTGCTTTAGCATATAATTGGAATGGAAAAATTCGTCATTGCACATTTACTATCTTGTCTTCAAGATACATGCATCATTTACTTTTTCCTAGTAAAAAAAAAGAATTGTTGTAATCTCTTGTTTTAAATTTGTTACAATTCATGGGTCTTGATTTTTGTAATCTGTGTATTATTAAATAATTAGTAAACTTAGTCGCGCTACGCGCGGTGTGAAATTTTTTTAAAGATATTTTAAAAATTTTTAAATCCAAATAAATTAGATAACAAATTTTAACTCATAAATTTGTAATTTTAACTTGATATATGAGATATTGATTTCATAAAAAAAGCAACTTACAAAAATGACTATATTTATAGGGTTATTAAAGTTCTATAGCTATAAGTATGATATTTATAAAAAGTGACTACAATTTATGTTTTTTTCTAGCTGTATTATTGTATATATTTTTAATTTTTCTATTTATACACTAATACAGTTAGGGGTGTTCACGGGTTGGTTTGGATCGGTTATTGGTCAAAACCAAAACCAAATCAACTTAATCGGTTTTAAAATTATCAAAACCAAACCAAACCAAATATAATATACATTTATCGGTTTGGTGATTATCGGTTTCGGTTTGATTTGGTTCGTTTATTCGGTTATTAACCATACACAAAAATAAAAGAAACAATTCATTTAAAATGTAAAAAAAGTGACAACAATCCATTCAAAACGAAAAATAGTTAGAATGACTTAAATTACTAAACTTTCAATCACTAAATT
>JAJOOH010017041.1:0-11566 GCA_029582605.1 Solanum gracilifrons
CCCCCCCCCCACGAAAGGGTATAGACTGAATACCATACCGAAACTAAAGTTTTTTTATACCGTGGTATGAATATTATGGTATTTGGTATTCGGTACGGTATTTGATATTTATAAAATAATTATCGAAATATCGTATATCATACCAAAATTTTATAATATATATATATATATATATATATATTAATCATTCACTAGCATGTAGACTCTAACTTGACATAGTGGTATATGCCAAGTTAGAATCTACATGTTAGTGAATGATTTTTGTGGTGTAAATTATATAGGGATATGTAGAAATTTAGATAATGTTATTTAAACTTTGCATCTATGACTATCCAATTGTTATTGAAATGTTCTTTTTGTGATATTATTTAACAGAAGTAGTTGTTGATCTAATATGATTGAGACTTGTGCTTCTGAATTTCTCGTATTCATGTTGATCATCGTATTGGTCTTGCAAAAATACTTGCTAAAGGACAAAGAGAATGGTTCTAACTTATTTTCTAAATGAATTGCAAGGAGAGTTATAAATATATGTAAGTCAAAGTCAAACAAACATCAAATATATCGAACCATACCGAGCTAATTTGGTAGGGTAATGATATAGTACTTTAGATACTGAATATCAAAGTTACAGTATCAAAACTTTTAAATAACGTACACATGCCCACCCTTAGGTAAGGGGACAAGAAATGCTCAGATATTAAGATTGAAAAATTAGACATTCACCGTTTAATAAACCTCTTTGAGTTAATTGTATTTTAGTACTAAGAAACACTCACATCCTATATTTAAATATTTAGAGGAAACAAAGCAACCTGGAGGATTAAATCACTGATATATTGATTAAAGACTTGTTCATATATCATCAACTCGTCCCACCCCATATTGGTTTAGAAAAAAATTATTTCAATTCGCCCTGCATCTGCCCCGCACCTATATAGCCTAAAATCCGTCCCGCCCCGTATTCGTTTCGTCTCATTGTCATCCCTAAGGGTCAACAATGTAAACTGAAGAATTTAACATATAATTTGTATAAGATCTGTTAGGCGAAATCCGAGCGCGGGGTGTTGGGCATTCTTAGGGCGTACATTTGGACACTTAGGACGTAGATCTTACAGAACTAAGCTTTCATACATGAGTCTCAAAGCGTTGTGCTAGAGCCTAGATCCCCACCCGGGGCGAGTCCCAACAAAGTCTTTTAAAACACTGAACTTATTATTATATTCGATTTTTTTTAGTTGTCATAGTTTTCTTTTTGAGAGTCGAACAATATGAATTTTGACTAACCTTTTAAGATGTATTTTTTCAGCATATTGATGCGGAAAAATTGCAATTTATAGTACTTTCCATATAGATTTTGAATATCTAAAATTTTATTTTAAAATATCGAATTAATGTAATCTAATTTAGCTTTGAAAATTCATTAAATTGACTTTCGAAAATCGCAACATACAACTGAAAGGAATCGAGTGAGTATTTTATTATAGCTAAGAGCATACGATAGGAAAGATGAATTTGGTTAGAAATTTTTTGAAACAAGAAAAGTGATAATCGATAGCTAAATTTATAGCCTTATCTAAAATCGTGTGAGTGGCATGCAAACTTTTTTTAAAAAAAAAAAAAATCACTATAAATCGCTCAATAGTAAGTGAGAACGTAAAAGAAATAGATGGTCGTTTAAATCACTCAATATTGAGCGATATGTTTGTTTTGGTTAACTCCAAAAATAAGTGGTCTTTTGTGCATTTTAGAGGGGGAAAATGGTCATTTTGTCTCCGGACTCATAAATATGATCATTTTTAGAGTACAAGGACAAATATGATCCTAAAGTTGGATAAAAACGACAAGTATGTTGAAAAAGTATAACTAAAGACAAATACAACTTATTCGTGAGAGTACAATGACAAATATGTTCCTTTTCCAGTTCTTAAATGACTATAGTTGGAAATTTTGTTAAAGAGTAATTAGTATGGTGAAATTGCATTATTGGTTTTTGTACAACTCCTAATAATTAATTAGATTGGTTGTTGTAAGTAGAGGTGTCAAAAGAAAATGAAAAATCAAACAAACCTATGTCATTTTTTCAATAAATTTGTGGACTTCTATTTAAGTGTATAATCATCTCGAACCATTGGGATGATCTTTTTAATTTATGAAAAAATCAAAAAATTCCGAACCAAACGAAATAACCGTACATGTGTATGTAAATATTTTATGTATTAACAATATGTTAAATCTAATATATAAATATATTTTATACATTTTTCAAATATAAATATAGCCCAAGTCCTAGGCATCTGGTGACTGAACGACTTCTCGTCTTTGCTGTTTAACTAGCCTTTAATTAATAAAGTTTAAAATTTAAAAATACTATAATAGATACTCTATCAAACAATACAACAAAACATATGCAAACACTCCTATTAAATGTTTAAGATCAAACAATACGGTAACAAGATTTTACATTCTTGACTTCTTGGTGAAGATTTGAAGTGATTCTTCAATAACATATTTGCGAAAGAATTTTTTAATAATAGTATATTTGTAGATGATATTTCAAAAGTAAAAAATATAAAATATCCGAAAAATTGGGACGGTACCAATACCGAAGAGAAACCAATATGATTGAGATGGTTTTAAAAAATCTAATTTTGGTTATACATGGTAAAATATCCGAAAAATTGAGACGGTATAATTTTTAAAAAATAACTGACTGTACCGTCTCATTTACACCCCTAGTCGTAAGAATGCAATCACCCTAAAAAACTAATGGTAGGTTAACTTGAATTCTTAGGCCTCTAGCAAGCTACTATTTTGTTATAGTGTGAAGGGCACTAACAATCTACAATTTTGTCATAGTGTTCCTTCACATGATATGTCACTAATTATTCATTCCAAGCATATATACTCCATTGTTGAGAGATTACACCTCTAATCTGCCTCTTCTGAGAAAAGTTTTGTATCAACAAGTTGTTGAAGATTATTAAACATGCATTATCCATTATATAACTGAAAATCGCCAAATAGTCGATGAGGAAAAACGTTTAGGACATTGGTTTATCCACAAAATGGTACACTGGATTAACAAGAAAGAAAGCCAGTAGAACACTTAGCAAATTATATGCGAAGCACAGGCATTAATGTTGGTATCATTTTGAGAATTGAGTGTACAATGTTAAGAGCGCGGACTTACAATTTTCTTTGCTTCTTCACCAGAACATATATTACCACTCGAGGACTGCAACAATCGGGATGCCACTGTGTTTGATCTACACGGCCAATAGTGAAA
This sequence comes from Solanum gracilifrons, assembly GCA_029582605.1. NCBI lineage: Eukaryota > Viridiplantae > Streptophyta > Magnoliopsida > Solanales > Solanaceae > Solanum > Solanum gracilifrons. Next base: position 3,290 of record JAJOOH010017041.1, read on the forward strand.
TCCTCTGCAGCAGCTTGTAAGAAGTACTCAAGGATTGCATCTGCCACAAGAAAATCACATGAAATGTAGTATCTATCTCCAGGCTATCTGAAAATTAAATAATATCTAAAGTCTATACCGTTCCGAAGTTCTCCAGCTAAAATAACTGTTGTCTGAGTACCAGAGAGGTCCAGAAGTGTAGCTATCAAATCCACGACAGCTCCCTCACTATATATCACGTCTGATCCAAGAACTGAAATACAAATACATATCAGAACGTGAAATAATAAACTAAAATCATGGATAGCTAAACTGGACAAGTGACCAAAGACCATCCACCTAGACTTAGGAACATAAAAGAAGGGAGAGGAGGGAATGTGAGATGTCAAGCTGAGTGATTCTTTCTAGTAACCGAGAAATCTTCTAGGGCCAACTGCTTCATAGTTCGATACTCAGTGTATAATTGGATAGTCTGCCTACCCTTCTCCACTTAAATACCAGGTTTTCATCCATGACTTGGCTCAAACACTTGACGTGCACCTAACCCACATATTACATGCTGCACTCTTACCCCGGAACCAAATCCCTGAGTGCCAGCTGATCTGTGATTAGTGCATTCAGACAATAAAGTCCTAGAAAATGTTTTGGCATGTTAACGTGGATAGCATGGCATCCCAAGTTTTGCTATGGGTAGAAGGAAGCTTGAGACGACGCAAATTGCTATAGGACAAATACATCATTTTCTTTGTAGGATTATGCAGAACCATTGTTTCATAAATGGGTAAAATCTAATCAGACCTAAGGTAACTCTGCGGTATCTAGCAACTTGGACAAGTCTAAACTGAAAGCTGAACTAGTCTAAAACTTATATCGTAGCCCATACATGTCCACGGCAACTTTTCAACTGAGAGACCTGAAATTAGGTTTTACTTCTGGTCAAACCATGTAATGCAACTTCAAAGGAACATGAGCTGAGGTCAGACATACTGATTCATTCAAGTCTATTATGTAGCCAAATGACATTTATGATATCCTCTACACTGAAGATGGATTTTCTCCACATTGCTTCTATTGACTGCATACATAGAGCTACCACCGTTGATCAACAGACACATAGCTTTTGAAAGGGAAGATGTTACCTTTTTCTTAATCATTAAGGGAAGATGTTACCCCTTTATCACCTTTTAAGATTGCTTTTCAAGATTAGAGTCTTCATGGATGATTGGAGCGGCCTGACCTCTCATCAGTTACAACTATAAACCCAAAGTATGCCTCAACTGGTAGTATCAGATATATAGACAGCAAGATTTCAAGTTTTGCAAACCCTTCATGCTAAGGCTTATACTCAAGAAAGGAAAATGAGAATACAGAATAAAATTTCTCTGAAACATTGCTGGAAGTTTTAACTGAATTTACCACTTCTGTGATTAAACACTAAATAGTATATAATTCTAATTCATATCCTCCCCAAAGAAAATAATAATGATACAAGGACACGAGAAGGAAGAAAAGAAAATTTCAATTTGAAATGCCCCACAATAAACGAAGGACGGGGATGTGTTGTAAGTACACACTACAAGTTTGAACCCTTCTGCTATCTGAAGCTTGGTTTTTAAGTGGGATGAGAGTGGAAGGGCAGACTGTACGCCCTTGGGTTTTAAACCTGTGCACCAAGCCACCAACTGTGGTCAGGCCAGCTTATACACGGGATATCTTGGTTATCAGAAAGAGAGAAGAAAATATCATTTTGAAATATGCATGTGACAACATTGTGAAGGGCAATTATACAACCTCAGACAGATGCATATGGCATTCGATTATGTATTGTAAAGCAACTGCTATATGGAATGAGACCATCTCAGATTGTTACCATAATCTGGCAAAGGATTCCTCATATCATTATCCAACTCATCTCCCCATGTGAGCTCATTTACTGTTGCAGAGCCTCTTACATCTCCATATAAATTAGCTTCTACGTTTTTCTTCAGGAGCCTCAGTCTATCTGGGAGGTCAGTGAGAATAACTTGAGCACCCAAAAGAGCTGCAACACAGCTGGAAACATAGAATGAGAAATTTAAGAGAAATGAACAATTTTACAGCAGTAAATTTATGACATGCACAGTAAGTGGGTTCAACATTGAATGACTACTACTAGGCAAAAACATAATTTTATGAGCAAGTAATTTATTTTATGGACATGATATCCCTTGTTTTTCGTACGCATTGAGACAAGAATCTACAATAGGAACTAATCCAACATAATTTTGTTGGAACATGCATCTATATCTATTTCAACCGCTTGACTGACATCCACTAGCTTAAACCAGTAATGACAACAAATGATTTGACAAAATCAGAAATCGAAGGTGTAAAAGATAACAGTATTACCCAACTAATCCACAGCCAGAGCCCAATTCAATGACTTTCTTGCCTTGAAGATGAATTCTTTCTGATTCTACAGCGTGCTCCAAGAATTTCCCAAGGACCACTCCACTATCCCACATTACAGAACCAGTTACTCCAGGAGTGCCCTAAAGTAAATAGAGCTTGATTACTAGAAATTGATGAAAGAGAGAGAGCGCAACAGTGAATAATGTCGATGAGATACTTTGCGTGTGCTAGGAGATCAAAATGTCTCACAACCATTTCTTCTTTCAGCAGATATAAGCAACATTTCCAGAAAACAAGTAGCAACTAATCCCATTTGTCTTTGGATCATGTCATTACCAAAGCTTATTAGTCATCTCAAAAGCCACACTACAAAGTGACTTACTAACTCAAAACTTGTCTAGTTCATAATTTTCAAGAGTTAAAGCAGAATAAATAGCTTATATCCATGTACAGAAAGTATGATCCGGGATATAAAACATCAGAGGAGATAGCGAGTCTGATCTTTCCCTAAATCTATTTGAGAGGTCCATGCTAGCAAGAAGGCAAGCCAAACTAGTGGGTAAAAAAGAGTCTAGGGTATTTGAGGTAATGAAAATCTGATCCATTAGCAATTAGTAATAATACCATTCCCTCTTATTCCCTGTATTAGGAAGATACTTCAAGGAGATGGGAAGACTTTTACTTACAACATGATGACCTTGAAAGAAAACTGGCAAGGTAAAGATAACCGTAACGGAGTTGCGTTAATATTCTGATTGAATCTGATTGACTTACCAATTAATGGTTCCAAAATGAATATATGATGATTAATGTTAAGGAGAAGACCTTGTTCATCGACTATGAATTCTCATGCTTATTTCTTTTGATGTACTAGTAGTGAGTCTTGTGATGAAATAGGATCATACTAATGCTAGTCATATTAATTTAAGAAGAAGACATGTAAAAAACCTTATAAAAATAAGTTGTAAAGAAAAAAATGAAAGAGCTGAAATGAGTAAGGCAGATAAGTGCACAGACATTTTGATAGATTGAATGATATCTAATGTGCAAAAAGTAGTTGGCTATTTTGTAGAATTTTAAAATGATACACAAGCTTTCCTAACTAGCTGGTCACATTCTTCTGGACTTGCTCCTCAAGTTTCTTAGAACAATTCAGCAGCTATCTCGGAAGAACAAAGAGTAGGAGCAGCAAAAAAAATCCACACTTTGACAATCTGCCTACGACAACCATTTTGATGCCTTCCCATCAACTTTTGAGTTTCTTCTGAGAAGAAACTCCTGCCATTGGGCCTGCTTCAGACCCAGCTTCTGTTGAGTTTTGAAGTATGTATTGGCCACGTTGTCCGTTCAGACCACAACCTTTGTTCCAAGTAGGTAGACTCTCCATACCGAATACAATTGAGTACCGCCACCATCTCTTTCTCATGAGCAGAATAACAATTTTCCATAGCATTCAACTTTCAGCTCTCAAACGCAACTGGGATGATCCTGCAGAACCAACTCACTATACTGCAAAATATGATGCATCAGTGTGTACTTCAAATGGTAAATCAAAATCTGGCAACCGCAATATAGATGGCCTTCTTCAATGCATTGAAACCCACGTCACTTGCATCTGACATAACCCATTTGACATCCTTCTTCAACAAGTTAAAGGAGCAGCCCTTTTTGAATAACCCGCTATAAACTTCCTTTTTGAATGCCTTCTCACATTTAGGACAAACTAACAACCATTTGCCAGTTTTTTTTCTATTGAGTAGAAGTCCTAGGTGCTAACAAAGCATAAAGAAACTAACTGGTTCCTTTTTCGTGCATTTCTTTTGTGTAATTCATAGCTCTAGAGTCGTTGTTGATATCCTTTTTTGATTTCAACGGGAATTGCTTGAACGCACAATTACAGGACCAAAGGGATTCAGAACACTGTCTCCAGCTATATATGAAATCTAGTCAAGAGAGCCAATAATGCCTTCTGCATTCTAATTGGATTTCTACACACAATTGTAATCAACTACTTCAGGTTAACCCAAGCAATTTATACACTGTTCATGCTTTAGTAACTGCTATGCCAAGGAGAAGCCATATGCGTTAAGTGATGTGAGAGTGCATGAAAATCTCAAGTTTTCCCTTCAGAACCTCCCAAGATATTAGGGAAAACATGAAAATTTCAGAAGTTAGTATAATTCTTCCTTGAATTTTAAAGGAAAATCACTCTGATCATTTTAAGTTTATAAAAGTCTAGATAAATATTTCTAAATTACACGAGTTGAGCACCAAAACTAACCAAAGAGCCATTATCTAATGCCATAACTAACGAATATTTACTACAGAAAAAGTAGCTATTCTCAAAAGCATGATTGACGATTCACTCTATCAACTGCAATGAATTCAAAAATAGAAGATAAAAAACAAAAAAAACGCCTTTCTAATCCTTATAACACAGTATTAGGACGGAAATACATTGTTTTATCAAATGTCCTCAAAGGGACTTGGACAGAAATACAATCACCAATGCAATTGTGCGGCTCCTACTTGTATGAATGGAATTTATATTCTTTTTGATATGATTTCTTGCTTTCATCAAATTTCTAATATGAAATGGATAGGTCATCCTGTCTATCCCGATCTTTCATCTGTTCATTTCATCTGTTCATTTCGACAGGTATCTGAATCATACGATTCTGAGAATTCTGCTTTTCAAGTTCAAGTCATCTCGGATACCTCCAAATAAACGAAGGATCTCTTCAAAAATACAACTAACTGATTTATATAACCAAAACAATCAAACATTCATTTCAAAACCCCCGTAAAAACATAATATATTGATCCAAATTAACCCATTAACAACTTTGTTAAAAATACAAACGGTTCATCTACCATGTAATTGCAAAATTCTTAGTTCAAACTGACCAACTCATACTTAGGGTTAACTCAATTACTTATTCATCAACTCAATTAGTTTTAACAAGTTCAAATTAGGCACAAACCAGGTTAGAAGGAGACTGTAGAATGGAGAGAGTTCGTCCACATGCATCAACACGAAGCTGGAGAGAAGTTTGGCGTGCGAAGGCATTGGGTTTTGAAAACGTAGGCTGTTGAATTCCCCACAGTAACATTGTCTCCTCTGTTGGCTCTTCACTATTCACTAATCTCACCTTCCCTTTGTACATTCCTAGCTCTTCTAGCACCCTCTGTTCCTCTTCATACTCGTATTCATTCTCCTCAGGTTTTCCGGCGACCTTTCTTTCATCTTTTACGACGCCGTCGCCGTTCATGGCTCCGGTGTTCTTAACGCTTAGATAGTCTACAATACTACTTGGGGGAACGGTAATCAAGCTTTAGCTGCTAATTTTAACCACTCTTTGCCCAAAAAAAACAAAAAGAGATAGAAAATATTCATAATAATTAAGTCATGTTATTAAATAATATTCTCTCTGGTTCTATTTACTTATCGAATTTTAACTTGTCACATCTATTAAGAAAATATCGATTGATATAGTGAATTTACTATATTATCCTTGTTAATTAATAGGATTCCAAATATATTTACTCACTAATAACTACATTTTTCAAAGACATTAATTAAATATTAATAAATTGGAGGGCATCAAATCTCATATTTAAAGTGAGACACTCTTGACAAAAGCTATAACTTTGGTGCATTGGTAATGGTGTCTAATTGAATGGAGGAATTTTGGGTTTGAACCCCAGCCATTATTCTTGAACTATGGTGCTCTTAATAAAAAGTCAATAGAAATATTGAAAATACCCCAAAATTAAATAGACCAATAGAGATAAATAAGTTCATATTGATTTGTAACTAATCCTAATGAATTAAGAATTAAAATTTATCATTAGTTACTATACTTGATTCTATACACCTTGAAAAATCCGACAAAAATTAGTATATGCGTAAAGCAGTGAATTCAATATTTTTTATACTGAGTATGACTATTTGTATGAGAATTTTTCAACAACAATTACATTTTTTTTAATCATAATCCTAAAAGTATGATAAGTTCAATTTCCAAAACCTTAAATATCTATGGAGAACATCAAATTAAAATTTTCAATTCGCCTTATATTCTTGAATAGTTTCAATCCTTTAACTTTGATAAAAATAAACACTTTTAATCTCCATTTAATATTTAACTCACTCGTTAAATTTTATAATAACTATGAATAAAGATTAAAAAAAATTAACTAAAATATCTAAACTTTCATCAAATCTTGGACGATACACACAAAATTATATCACACCAATCAAACACTTCATCTTCATTTTACTAAATACTTAATTTTTCTACTATGGTAGAAGTGTGAGTTATTAAAAGTATAGGTATCAATATGTCTATTAGGTGTCTTTTATTTTTATATAAGGATATTTTAGTCTCTTTAAATTAATTAATGAAACGTGTCTTATTATCGTAAAAGAAGTTGCCACTGCCACCACGACAGTTCTAATTTGCTAGCATACATAAACTACATCTCTATTTTTATACAATGGAAAATGTTAATGGATATACAATACTACTATGTTTCATTTATTAATCTCTCAATAAAATGTACTGCGTCTATTTCATAGTAATTATCCTCCATATTAAAATAGTTGGTCCAATATAATTGTCTAATTTATTGAAGTTAGACATACTTAACTACCATATATACTTATTTTACTTATAGTTTAAAAATATTACTCATAATACCACTATACCTTATATTTTAAAAAGTTTACTCAGATACACAAATTTCATAAATATGGTATTGAATAATTATTTTAAAATTTAAATTCCTTAATAAAAGGTATATTAACAATTCAACCTCCCTCAATCTCCTCCACCAACTATATCTCTTCCTCCATCATTTTTTTCTCTCTTCCTTCATCTTCTCAACACATAATTTCTTCATAATATATATCAAAAACTATTTTGATTCATTAGCAATATATTTAGAGGTTTGTTACTATTCAACCATCATTCTTTCATTATTGTATATTAGTGTATCTATCACATATATCAAAGTTTTTTTTAAAAAGTCTATTAATTTTCCTCTCGCCCGAAGATGATGAAAGAGATTTTATGGTGGAGGCACCAAAGGACAAGTCAAGTTAGATGAAAGTGAAGGATCGAAATCACTGGTAGAGAAGTCACATCAATGTTGGATTCCAATTACGAACTTGGTGAAATTTTGAAAGATCTATAGAGATACAGTGTTGTTTAGACGGGACTCCAAAGAAAAGAGTGAAAGAAATCGTTTGAATTCCATGTGTATCTACATGTCCTATGTATCTATCATTCTTCCATGTATGTGATGTTTGTCATCTAAATGTCTTATATATCTGCTCTTCATCTATGTATCTACCTTTCTCCTCCTTGTTCTAAGTATTTATTTATTTGTTAAATGTATATGTATTTTCTATTAAATATATATGAGTTTTTTTTTTTGTCATGTATCTGAGATAGAGTTCATATTGCTCTAAAGTTTGATTTTATAAACTTTTACAAATTGTATTTTACATTGTTTGTGTTTGTTGTTTCTCAACAATTTTAATGGATGACCATTCACAAAATCGGATGATTCATGTTAAGGTATATCTCGGTAACAGTCCTATACCAATTCAAGCTTCTTCTTTTTTTGTTTTTCATTAATGTATCTCGCGGCCAAAATATGATATAAACAGTAATATTACAAACTATTGTGAGTCCTAGTAATTAGGATCTAAAGTAATGGAATTTATGTAGTTTGCCCTTTATAAAATTAAGAAAAATTTATTATATCTTTCTTTTTCTATTTTAGTATGAAATAATTATATAAAGTAATAATAGTCAAATTAAGAATTCGTATTATTAATACATGTTAGTTTAGAAAAAAAATCATTTATAATTAAAGCTTTTTTAAAAAGAGGTATCA
>JAJOOH010017042.1:0-18884 GCA_029582605.1 Solanum gracilifrons
AGATAAGCTATCCTTGATCCCAATATTTTTAGTTGGTATGATCAATGAAGGATCGCCCATGCAATTCTTAAACATGGAGATGTGAAACACCGGATGAACCACGACTAACTCTTGTGGTAGCTCTAACTCATAAGCTATATTGTCAATCCTCTTGGATATTCGATAAGGTCCAATATACCGGGGACTAAGCTTTCCCTTCTTACCAAACCTCATAACACCCTTCATGGGTGAAACTTTTAGATATACCCAATCATCTACTTCAAACTGTAACGCCCTTCTCCTAACATTAGTGTAGGATTTCTGACGACTCTGCACCGTTTTCAATCTTTCTTGAATCACATTCACCTTCTCCATAGCTTTATGAACTAGATTTGGTCCTATCAACCCTGCTTCACCAACTTCAAACCATCCAATAGGATATTTGCATCTTCTCCCATAAAGAGCTTCATAAGGAGCCATTTGGATGCTCGATTGGTAACTATTGTTGTAAGCAAACTCGATGAGAGATAGCTGATCATCCCAATTACCTTTGAAATCGATCACACACGCCCTCAACATATTCTCTAAAGTCTGAATTGTGCGCTCTGCTTTCCCATCTGTCTGAGGATGAAATGCGGTACTTAAGTTCACCTTTGAACCCAAACCTTTTTGGAATGACTTCCAAAACTGTGCAGTAAATTGCGTACCTCTGTATAAAATAATGGAAACCGAAACCCTATGAAGTCTTACCACCTCCTGAATATATAACCTGGCATAATTCTCTGCTGAATAGGTGGTCTTTATCGGTAAAAAGTGGGCTAATTTTGTCATTTTGTCGACAATCACCCAAATAGAATCATGCTGCCTGCGAGACTTTGGTAAACCTGTGATGAAGTTCATATTAATCATCTCCCACTTCCATTCCGGAAGTCATATATTCTGAGCCAAACCACCGGGCCTTTGGTGCTCTACTTTAACTTGTTGGCAATTTGGGCACTTAGCAACAAATTCTGCAATTCCCTTCTTCATACTATTCCACCAATACACCTCTTTCAAATCACGATACATCTTTGTGGAACCCGGATGAATGGAATATCTGGAGCTATGAGCCTCCTCCATGATCCTCTATTGGAGTCCATCCACCATTGGTACGCACAATCTACCTTTATATCTTAGTACGCCATCTCCCCCTTGTGTTCAAAAGCTAATACTTTTTGCTTATGAACATTTACCTTCGATTCAAGCAAAATAGGGTCTTGGCTTGCTTGCCTTTTATTTCTGACACTAATGATGATTCAGCCCCATTCATCACCACTACTCCTCCTTCTGTGGAATCCATAAGTCTGACTCACAGCCATGCAAGTCTATGCACATCGTTTGCTAACTCTCTCTTTTCTTCCTCAACATGGGTGGTACTACCCATAGACAACCTGCTTAAGGGATCAACAACAACATTAGCCTTACCTGGGTGGTAAGGAATACTCATGTCATAATCCTTGAGTGATTCTAACCACCTCCTCTGTCTGAGATTGAGCTCTTTGTGAGTAAACAAATACTGAAGGCTCTTGTGATCGGTGAACACATCTACATGAACATCATAAAGATAATGGTGCCATATTTTCAAAGCAAATACTACAACAGCCAATTCTAAATCATAGGTTGGGTAGTTCTTCTCATGAACTTTCAACTGTCTAGATGCATAAGCTATAACCTTTCCATTTTGCATTAATACACAACCCAAACCAACTCTAGATGCATCACAATACACCACAAATCCTTGCGTACCTTCTGGTAAGGTCAATACTGGGGTAGTAGTTAACCTCTTTTTCAATTCTTGAAAGCTTTTCTCACAAGCTTTAGACCATTGAAACTTAACTGTCTTCTGAGTCAATTTGGTCAAAGGGGATGAAATAGATGAGAACCCCTCTACGAACATTCTATAATAACCAGCTAAACCCAAGAAACTTCTAATATCAGTTGGAGAGGTGGGTTTAGGCCAATTCTATACTACCTCAATCTTTTGGGTATCAACTTTAACTCCCTCTCCAGACACGATGTGGCCTAAGAATGCTACAGATTCAAGCCAAAACTCACACTTAGAGAACTTGGCATACAACTCTCTATCTTTTAAAGTCTGGAGAACTATTCTGAGATGACTAGCATGATCTTTTTAATTCCATGAATAGATTAGTATGTCATCAATGAAGACGATAACAAACATATCTAAATAAGGTTTGAAGACTTTATTCATAAGGTCCATGAACGTTGCAGATGCATTAGTCAAATCGAACGACATAACCAGAAACTCATAATGACCATAACGGGTCCTGAATGCTGTCTAGGGAATATCACATTCCCTTCCTTTCAACTGATGGTAGCCAAATGTGAGGTCTATTTTCGAAAAACAAGAAGCACCCTGAAGCTGATCGAAAAGATCATCAATTCTCAGAAGAGGATACTTGTTCTTGATGGTAACCTTGTTCAATTGGCGGTAATGTATACACATCCTAAGGGAACCATCTTTCTTTCTCACAAACATGACTAGAGCGCCCCAAGGTGAGACACTTGGTCGAATAAACCCTTTCTCTAAAAGGTCTTCCAAGTGCTCTTTAAGCTCTTTCAATTCTGCTGGTGCCATTCTATATGGCAGAATAGATATAGGACGAGTATCTGGAAAAAGGTCTATGTCGAAGTCTATCTCTCTCTCAGGAGGGACTCTGGGAAGATCATCTGGAAAGACTTCTGGAAAGTCTTTTACTATAGGAACTGACTGAATGAGAGGCATCTCAACACTAGAGTCATTAACTAGAACTAAGTGATAGATACAACCCTTAGAAACTAACTTCCTTGCCTTAAGGTACGAAATGAAACGACCCTTAGGTACTGCTGAACTGCTTTTCCACTCTAAGACTGACTCATTTAGAAACTGAAACTTGAAAACTCAAGTTCTACAATCAATTGAGGCATAACAAACATAAAGCCAATGCATACCAAAAACGACATCAAAATCTATCATGTCTAACTCAACTAGATCTGCCATGGTACTCTTGTGATTGACGAAAATGGGACAATCACGATAGACTCTCTCTGCTAGAGTAGACTCAACAATAGGTGTAGAAACACTGAATGGTTCACTAAGTTGCTCAGGAATAATCTCAAAATTCATAGCAACATAAGGACTTACAAAAGATACTCGCTCTTGGGTCTAGCAAAGCATAAACAGTAAAGTCGATGACTTGGATCATACCAGTGACAACATCTAGCTAATCCTCTTGCTCTTGGCGACTATTGATAGCATACAAGAGGTTTGTTCCTTTACCAAAAGTATCCCCTCTAGGTGCAGCTCTGTTTGGTGGAGCAACTGAAGATGACTGGGCTCTATTGCCCCCATTACCATTTCCCTGCTTGTTCTTTAGACACTATCGCATGAAATGCCTATTATGGCCACACTTGAAACAACAGTGGAGCCCTCATGACATGTACCTAAGTGGTTCCTACCACACTTAGCACAGGCAGAAGGCTTACTACCTTTTTGCGCCATGCTACCCTGAGAATAAGCAGGCTTAGCTCTGAAATTATGACTATTGTACACACCTTTATTCTTAGGTGCAGGTGCACTAGCAGATGATGGAGCAGGTCTCTTCTGTTTCTATTGGAAAGATGACCGGTTGGCATTACTCTTCTGCTGCCCGGACTCATTCCATGTCTTGTCTCTCTTGTTCTTAAACTCTTCTCTATCCCTTAGCTTCTCTTCCTCAACCTAGTGCACATATAGCATTAACCTCGATATATCAATGTCCCCAAATAGCAGTGCAGCCCTACCTTCCTTACTCGTCAGACAAGACAGGCCAACAACGAATAAACTCATTCTACTCCTCATGTCCACAACCATCTCCGGAGCATAACGAGACAGATGGGTGAACTTTAACCCATACTCATGAACAATTAAAGAATCTTGCTTAAGTGTGAGAAATTCTCGTACCTTAGCCTCTTTCAGTTCTCGGGGAAAGAAACTCCCCAACAAAGTCTCTTCAAAATAGGCCCAACTCGCAGGTGGTGCATCCTCAGCTCTACCCTCTTTCCACTGATCAAACCAAGTCCTAGCAACATTCTTCAGTTGATATACAACTAGTTCAACTCGCTTCGCATTAACAACATGCATAACCTCAAATACGTTCTTTAGTTCTTCAATAAAATTCTCCGGATCCTCTATAGTGCTCGAACCCGTGAAACTTAGAGGATTCATCCTTAAGAACTCGTGGATCCTCGAAGTGTCAGCCTCATTCTGTCTAGCTCCTCTTTGCTGCCCAACCTGGTTAGTTACAACCTGTCTTGGTATTCGAATTGCTTCCCGAAATTCAGCATTGGTGACTTCCCCTTGAGGTTGCACTTCAGGTGCATTTGGTAACTCTTGCTCCTCAATAATACGCCTAGCAGGACAACCTCTGACAGTTCTTTGTGGAGACATGATTATCTGAAAACACGCGCAAGCACGAATTAGAAGAAACTTTTTAGAGTTCAAACTCTAACGCACGAAATGAGTGTGAAAGAAGTGAGAATTTTTTCTAAGTGTTGCAGCCTCCTAATTATAGATGTGGCACATTTCACACCGATAATAAAGACTCTATAGACATGGCTTCATACACTCCCTAAGACTCTTGAACTCTGTGATCTGATACTATGTTTGTCACCCCCCGAGCCTACACCTTGGACGTGACTGGCACTCGAGAACCATTGCTGACCCCAAGCAAACCCTTGGCCTGGCTTACTTACTTACTCAGTGTAAGACTATATGCGTATTTATAATGATAAAAAGCATTATACTCACTGGAATAATATCATAACTTAGAATGTTTAAAAGTCAACATTCAACTTGGCCAAAATGGCAACCTCAAGTCTCTAAAACATAAGCCAATAATAAAGTGGTGACAAATAAATTTAACTAACTGACTGTCACAGGCCCATGATATCCTATTGACTAATAATAAAACTGAAAGCAATAAAAGGAGTCCTCCGGAATGCAATGAGGCTCACCAACGGACTCTGAACTGCTCACTGGATCAACGATGCGCTGTATGCCGATCCTAGTAACATGTGTCTGCATCATAATAAGATGCAGGACAACTGACATCAGTACATTGAATGTACGAGTATGTTAAATACAACATAGGCTTGAAAGGAATCTGAAGAACTTACCTGGCTCAACTCGACTCAACATAACTAAACTCATTTCAATATAAAGTAGTTTAAAACAAGTGCAATATAAAGAAGAGCTGTTTAAAACATGATGTCAACTCTGTGTGTATGTAGAGATACATTATAACTCTAAAAATGTATGTAAAAATACAATAACTTGTGTATATAAGAATACAATTACTTATGTGGGAGTTTTTCTAACCGACAACCAACACGTAAGAGCTATTGTGACGATACATCGTTTTGCCTCACGCTGCCACGGATATCCTATACCTTACCGAGGGTATAGAACCTGAACTACTAAGTGGATCCATTAGTCTATGCTAAAAAGCACTAAAGGAATCATCTAAAAAGTATGATCCTTTTCTACCTATGATGCCTACATGGTTTATGAGGGCTGTGAGTTGTCTGAACTCTCCCCCATATCGGTGCTCAATACTACTCCCAAAAATAATATAATAGTAGCTGTTATGTTTAAAAACATACTTCTTCTGTGATTTGAGATTAGTGGTCAAAAACTTAGCTCAAAGGCTATTTTGGAAATCAACGTTTCCCCTCTTGCTTCATTTAGAAAGCGATTACTCTTTTCTGAAAACTTGCTCAAAGTCTCTTTGGAAATCGAGGTTTCCTTTCTTGTTTAAGTGTGAAAACATTTTAAACCTTTTGGGAATACATAGTCCCCATATACTTTTGAAGAAATGAACTTCAAATTTTGCTCTTATTCTTTACTCAACTTGAACTTTAAGTCTTAAAACAAAGTTAAAGCATTTGTAAAAGACTTTTGAAAAACTCTAAGAACTTCTCTTGACTTTGATCTTAACTGCTCTTGACTTGACTCTTAACTGGTCATTGAATTGAATTATGGATTTAAGGATTGTGATTTGCGATTGGAAAGATCTCATGATGTTTAGGAATTATTTTAGATAACTAAACATGAGAAAATGATCAAAAATCGATTCTGGGGAACTGCTCCGCGACGCGGAGGTGATTTAAAATCTTAGGTCGCAAATTAACTTTTTAGGCAGAACGCTCGGTGCCCACTCCGCGACGTGAAATAACTTTTTTCCAAAACTGGGGAGTGGGTCCGCGACGTGGAGACACTACCAGATTTCGACCGACGAAATTTCTTCTTCTTTTTCCAACTCTAAACCATCTAAACTTCAATGATTCTTTTCCCAAACACTTAGGATCATTCATACCCTCAATATACGATAGATTCAAACCGAAAATACAGCCGGAAACATTAATCAAATCGCAAGAACTTCAACAAAAATAGCCCACAAGAATTCAAACGAATTTCATCAAGAACTCAAGGAATTTACTTTCAAATCAAACGTATTTCACTGAATTGAATCATGATTGGCGCGTGGGTGAACTAACCCAATGCTATGTGACCTCACATACCTTGTAGGGATCTCCCCCAACGAAATCCACAAGTTAATCTCGACGAATCTTGAACGAATCTTGAACGCTCTTCTCTTTTCTCCTCTTTTCTCCTTTCCCCAAGCCCTAGCGTGAAATTCACTTTACTAAAACTGACTAAAATCAGAATTTACCCCAATTAAACTCCTAAAAACGAATTAGAATAAATAGGTAGGGAAAAGACTATATTACCCTTTCAAAATTCGGATTTGGACTTTTCTAATTCCAATAGTCCAATGTCCAAAGGGAATAACTCACCCATACGAACTCGGAATCGCGCAAACTCAGCGGCGTTGGAAAGATCATTCCAAGATCTTTCCTACCATATCTGAAAGTACCTCTAACTAATCACGAGCTAGAAGTTATGGCCGTTTGAAGTTGGCCAAAACTCAATTATTCCTAACTTAAACAAATTTCCAGATTTTCATTACTTCCAAAAGTGACTATTTCCAGTTCTTAGCTTCTTCCTAGCTATTTCAAATTGCGAGATGTTACAATATATCTTCCCTAAATAAAGAATGAGAATTAGCCAAACTATTACTGCATATTCTGTCTAAATGATGAAACTAACTTTACCATATGAAATTTAGTTTTTCAACTTCCTTTATCCGAGGAAAGGTAGTGGTATTTATACTATTTTATCGTAGTTCAATTGGAGAAGTCTAAAGGTTAGACTAATTTTAAATGTCCTACATTCATTGTATTTACAATGAATGTGGTGTGCATTGAATATTATCTCTTAGAATTCTTCATGCTTTGAAAAAACAGTAAAAATATTTTGAGTAAAGTACGGGTCATTCTCATTCACATATCTTACTTAATTCCATCATTAAATAATTTAATGCACATTGAATACTTTTAAAATTGATTCCATCTATATCTAATTAGTTATTAGAATATATATTGGGTTTTGTAAAAAATATATATAAAAAATAGTGTTTTGAAGGGTAAAAGGTATTTCAACTTTTCATTTTGATGTTCCCACTTTTAGTATATATATATATGTGTGTGTGTGTGTGTGTGTGTGTTCTTTGCTTATATAAAGAAATTTGTGTCTAGATTACAACTAAATAGATATTACTTATTTAGACTTTATAGGGAAAAAGGTCTGAAATATATTCGAACTTTAACCGAAATTGTTGTAACAATATCGAACTTTGGAAATGACCTTTTACTCCCTGCACTATTTAATCGTGTATTTTAAAGGTATATATTTGCCAACGTGGACATCATAAATATTACATCATTATAAATAGTAACGTGTCCACGTAGGCACATATATACCTTTAAAATACACTATTAAATAGTGCAGGGGGTAAAAGGTCCTCCATAAAGTTTGGTATTATAACAACAATTCCAGCCAAAGTTGGAGTATTTTTCAGACCCTTTTCCTGACTTTATATAATAATTGGCGTGGAACTTGTAAAATATTATATTTCTTATTTCCAAATGAAATTAAAAATTATCTCAATGAAAAATTAGATATTTTATTATATGCCTGATCGTTTGTGTTTTACATGGATAATATGAAATATTTGACAACTATGTTGAATGACTATACATACATTTATAATTAGTTCATTATCTCATGAATTAGTATATTGCCGCTTTAATTAATAACAAAGAGATCTAAAAGTATAAAGTTCATTATCAATGATCCATATAGAATTAGATAACTATTTAATTTTCAAACAAACACTCTTACTCTAACAATTATATGTGTAACACTAATTGGTAAAAATTCTTCCTATATCCACCATCATTTATACTTTTTACTGCAACATAAATCCTATAAATACTTAACATTTACAAGTCAAACATTATAATAAGATGTCTAAGGACTTATGTGGAGCACAATTGTCATATACTATAAGTTTATAGTAATGGGTAAACTTGGCTACACGCGCGGCCCGCATACCCAGAAACTAGTATTAAATAAAAGTGAAAAAGGACAAATATACCAGAACTATCGTAAATGGTATGCAAATACCCTCCGTCATACTTTTGGGATATCGGTGCTCCTGCCGTCCAAAAACTAGAGCATATATACCCTTTATACTAATGGACATACACATATCATAATCTTATCCACCGACCCGACATTTATTATAGGGAAAAGGGACAAATATACCCCCGAACTTTTGAAAATAGTATGTCAGTACCCTCCGTTATACTTTTGGTCCATCAGAGCCCTTGCCGTCCAATAATCAGTGCACATTTTCCCCTCCCACTAACGGAACACACATTGTGTACACGTGGCGCAATCCTAGACCACAACTCGGATTGACCAATTTTTTAACCCGAATTTCAAAACCCGCCCATAACCCATTTAACCCACCCGATTTACCCACAAATGAACTCAATAAAATCCTAAAGAAAAATGGAAATCCTTATTGAATTCATCAACATGAACCCTGATAGGATCCTTATGAACATTATCATCATTTTTAATCTTCTTCGCATTTTGGTGATCCACATACGGCACCGCCGACAAGGATGGTGAAGGTGTCAGCGGAGGCCGAAACCCACCCCATCCGTTATTACTATGAGGATGATAATAAAGAGGATACTGATTTTGATAGACTACAGATCTAGTACCATAACTGGACTGACGGAAACTAAAGTGGTAATTCGACTTTGAAGGAGTCGGGTAGTTGGGTAGGGGAGGAGGGGTTAGTATGTAAAGGATAAGGGTTTGGGGGAAGGGGGAAGTGTTGTAGAAATTCCCATATTTTTCTTCCTTGCAAGGAGTAGAGGAACAGTAAAAGAAGAAATTTGAAGAAATCAACAGAAGAATTAGGAAGAAGAACGATGGAAAATGTGGGACTCACGTGGTTAAGGGAAAGTGATTAGGAAGTTAAGTTGTTGAAAAAATAATTTCAAAAATTAAGTTTTACTAAAACAATCCATTAATTAATAGGAGTATTACGATAAATTTTTTATTACAATCGTATTTTTTAAAATGTGTGTAAAGTTTAACGTAAATAAATAAACTTTTTAGGATTTTTTCCTAGGATTTTAGAGAGTTTATTTGTGAGTAAATCAGGTGGGTTAAATGGGTTATGGGCGGGTTTTTGAAATTTGGGTAAAAAAATTGGTCAATCCGGTTGTGGCCTAGGATTGCGCCACGTGTACACAATGTGTGCTCCGTTAGTGGAAGGCGCAAATGTGCACTGATTATTGGACGACAAGGGCTCTGATTGACCAAAAGTATAACGGAGGGTATTGACATACCATTTTCGAAAGTTTGGGGGTATATTTGTCCCTTTTCCCTTAATTAAATATTGAACCGACGAATAAGATTGTGCCACGTGTCCCTATTTAGTCTTCTTGTTATCAGTTTTGTGATTTTTCAGGAAATTAGCCATCATCTTAGTGTCAAACATCAAAATCGAATAACTTTTTCAGAAGCAAATGGTGATATTAACAAATTACCAGCCCTTTATTCATTTATTTTGGACTGAAGTAAGTAGTAACCACAAATCTCTACTTGTACGACATCATTTGATATCAAGTTAAATTATTACTAGTAAAAACATACATACTGAAGCAAGCACAGTTGATTAACTTTGTCTAACACTTAAACTAAACATACTTGACAGAAACATTCTATTACTTAAATAGCCACATACTTCCCTAATTTGTCCAGTTCGTCCCGTGAGGACCCCAACATTCCCTAATTTTACCATCGATGGAGCAAAATCTTTGTAGAAAAGATGAGAGTACAAACTATAAGATTTGACCATATCAGCTGTCTAAGAATTTGACATTAGAGCTTGATCTGATTCAAGTAGTCCTGAGTTGTTCATGAGGTTTCTGTAATACGCATTGCCAAATCTCGTAACAGATTGTATGTCTAGAGGAGTAAGCGTGGTGTTGGATTCATCTGTGTCAGGACAAGTGCATTAAATTCGACAACATTGAAGAATCAAGTTTTGGATCTGGCTTTCTTGAGTCTTGATAGTTGAAAAGTCTCCCTTGAATGTGAAACAATGAGCAAAACCAATTGTGTGTGCTCTTGTATAAGTCGCAGTGTCAGAACTTTCATTAACAAGAATGTAGGATGGCCATGCCTAAAACTTTTGAATCTCAAAATTTGAAAGATACCTGAAACAACTACTAAATCTCTTAGATCAAGACCTTTATCAGTAAACTTGGCCGCGATTTTATTCAGAGGCTCAAATGGCGAAGGGAATTATTTATTTGTTGCTTTCTCACTAGCAGATAGTCCACCTCGATGACCAAGTAAAACTAGCCAAAATGGTCCTCCTGCCTATAAAGCAAGAAAGGAAAATTTATCGTACTTCATTTAATCATTTCCAAGCATTACAGTACTTAAGTACTACTCATCTGTCTGCGCGTAAATTTTACCATGACAACCACCTCTCTAGCTGCAAGAGTTAATATATCTACACAAGATACAGTTGACGGGCAAGCTCTTTCAACGTGTGCTTTTATGATATCAATCATCTCATATCCTCTGACTGAATTGCGGTTTGGTGTAGCATTCTTCTCAACCTTGAAATAGTACGTGTCATCAAGCAGCACAGATCCATCACAACCCTATCAAAATCATAACCATAAATTGATCATGAAAATGATTATCAAGCAAATGAAATAAGATGTTGTACTTACTACTTACATTAACAAAACAATCGTGGAAGTGCAAACAAAGGAAGGATGCAGCTATTCTGGAGTCACTACAGAGTGTTTCCCAAACATTCCAACAAACAATCCTATGCAAGCTCGGACATGCTCTCTCATAGTAACTATAATCAAGCTGACCATCACTAAAGAGAGCCAGAACACTCATCACACAGAACAAAACAGCACGCCAGGGGAACAAACTACAACTCACCATAACTTTCGAGTTTTAAAGGCTAAGAACAATGCTTCAAATTATTCTTGTGACATAAGTTGTGCTGCTGTAGAATTTGAAATCAATCGAATTAAGTTTACTGTGTATTGTTACAAAAAAAACTTTTTTTTTTTGTATAAATCCTTAAACGTGTAATGACAACAAACTAATTAAAACATCCATCCAAGCAATGTTCACGTTCCAAAATAGACGTTGCAGCAAGGTAAAACAAAGAGTTATAATACCACATATATGTTTCATTCTCGCCTTTTGATTTGATTCTTCTAAGCCAAAGATCAAGATCAACTTAAATCTTTGTAGAAGATTTCTGCTTTAGGTGATGCACGCAGAAAATTTGAGATCTCAGTGAATATTTCTTCTCTTATGTCGAGAGGCTCCTCATCTGAAAACTGTCGATTGATTACCACTCTCTTTAACACTGGAGAGTTGGCTAACAAATGGTTGATAAACTGCATCTTGGATGTCTTTCCTATAAAGCTTCCTAGCTTAACTTCCCCAAGGTGATTAAATGTCAGGTCTGGAAAAGTTTCGGGTTCAAGGGATTACTCTTCAGTAGATTCTTCATCAGTATCACTATCATCTCCATTACAAACCTGCATTTCGAGATATTCCAAATATGGGAAGCTTCTTATCAATCAAAGAACATAAGAAATTGTTGGGGAATGAGAGAACATAAAGTTTGTATTTTTGATGATTGACAAATAGTCTTGATGGTTTGTAGTTTTGATGACTGATAAAGATTCTTGATGTGTGACAAATCATTATTTATCATCATCAAAAAAGGGGAAATTATTGGGAAGTGGGAGAACATATAAACTAGTTTTGATGATTAATAAAGTGAACATGGTTTACTACTTGTTGTCTTATGTGTACTCTAACAGGTGAACCAGGTTCTCAAACGTGACTGTAGATAACCTGTACAATTATGAGAAATTGCGGCAAAGAAGAAAAAGTGCAGAAATAAAGAAGGAAAATAAGGAAACAAATATGGAAAGAAATAAAGAAGTAGCAATTCAAGTCAAATAGGAAAGAAATAAAGAAGTAACAATTCAAGTCAAATAAGGAAAGAAGTAAATATAAACAAATTCAAGAAGGAAAAGGATTTGTAATTCCTTTCCTTGTAGAAGTTGATGAAGGCAAATCAAACTTTATAAAATATTCAAGAAATTGAAGAAAAAAAGTCGTTTTTACAAAAACACAAATCGAGAGAATTTTCCAGCAAAGCCAGAACGATAGCTAATGCATATTCATGAAATTTATCATCTTGAGAGCAGTAGTTATTGGAGAAAAAAATGAAGAGCTTCGTGACATCACGTAAGGACCAGGTTCACGAGTTCTGCTCCACTCTGAACTATTGAATGTTGAAGTCTGATCAATTAATGTCTAGGGTTATTAGTCTTTGTTGATTTGTTCTAGGTTTATTATTGAGTTGTAATAATTCTTAGATTGTGTAACAAAAAGTGGGTTTGACTTCTTGGGGGTTAAAGTTTTTATTATGAGTTGTAATAATTCCTAGATTGTGTAACAAGAAGTGGGTTTGACTTCTTGGGGGTAAAGTTATGAGAGAGGTTGTGAGAATTGTAAACAAGAAGTGGGTTTGATTTCTTGGGTGGTTAGAGTTAAGAAGAGTTGAGAGTTTTATAAACAAGAAGCGAGTATGACTTCTTGGTGAGTGGAGAGTTTTCGATTACAGTTAATTGAAAAGGGTAGAAGTTTAGAGTTAGACTCATTGATTAACTGAGTTGTAAATCTTTTTAATTAATATAAAACTTCGGTGTGGTTTTTTCCTTCCTTGAGTTAGGTAGGTTTCCACGAAATAGTGGTGTTACTAGTTACTAACGTAAGTATCTTGTGTGTTATTCAAGAACCTGGTTCTTGGATACTTGGTAAGGTTTCTTCAATTGGTATCAGAGTAGGTCTTTTCATTTGAAGACTTACATTTTGAAAATGATCAATGGCTGCACCACCTACACCACAAGAAGAAGCTTCTCAAACTCGACCACCACTGTTTAATGGAAATTATTATGGATGGTGGAAGAACCACATGATGGATCACTTACTTGGAGAAAACCCAGACTTATGGGGAGTCGGTGTTGGACGGTCCAACCATACCCATGAATAATGGAACTGATGGAACCACTCAAGTACCAAAGGATAGGAAAGAATGAAATGTTGCGGATAAACTTGCAATTCAGAACAATGCTAAAGCAAAAAAGATCTTGATATGCGGAATAGTCCAGATGAATACAATCGAATCTCATCATGCCAAGATGCAAAAGCAATATGGGAAACTCTACAAGCCGCGCATGAAAGAACAACTCAGTAAAGAAGTCTAAAATTGATAATTTGAATAGATAATACAAACTATTTTGAATGGCAAAATGTGAAACAATCCAAGAGATGCACACTAGGTTCACTGCTATCATTAATGAAATCTACTCACTAGGAGAAATAATTCCCAATGGGAAGGCAGTCAGAAAACTTTTGAGTGTTCTTCCAAAGTCCTGGGAAAGTAAAGTAGAAGCCATTACTGAAGCAAGTGATCTAGATAAGTTAGCTATGGATGAATTCATCGGAAATCTCATGACCTATTAACTCAAGAAAAAACAAGAAAAGGAAATTGGAGGCAAAAGGAAGGAGAAGAACCTGCTTCTTAAAGACAAAACACCAACAGATTTTGAGGACAAAAACATTGCGCTAATGACCAAAAGGTTCTCAAGAATATTAAAAAGGGGACAAGTGTTTCAAAGAAGGAACTCTCAGAAAACCACTGAAAAATACACTAGATCAAGTCTGTCACAAGTGTGGAAGTTCGGATCACTTTATCAAGTTTTGTCCATTAAAAGCTCTAGAGGAAAAGAGGAACAGTTCGGAGAAAGTAAAAGAAATCAAGAATGATAAGTACATTCCCACAAACAGACGAATGACCAATAAAGAAGCTGATCTCTCAATGAAAAGGGCCTTCGCCTCCATGGGGGACTCATCAGAAGATGAATCCGAGGATGAAGGATTCAAAAATCAATCACTACTTGCAATAGAACAAACAGATAAATATGATTTCCTCGCACTTATTACTGAAACAGATTCTGAAAATGATGAAGAAGATGACAAACAAAGCAATGTAAGTCTTCATCACAATAAAGTAAATATTGATTCATATTCTAAAAGATAACTAGAATCCCTATTGAGTACTCTTATGGATGCATATCAGTCAATCAATTCTGAAAGAGAACAAATAATGGAGAACTATGCATCTCTAAGAGAAGAAAATGACAATCTTGAGAAATACAATCACTGTCTTCAAAATAAATTAAAAGAACATGTTAAGACCTCAAAGTTAAGTCACAAGGGCAAAAACTCTGCTAGTGATCTTCAATTAGCTTTGGAAGAAAAAATAAAACAGTTAACCATAAATTGCCAGGCCTTAACTAAAAAAAATAAGCTGCTACAAGAAAATCTTGATCATACCAAACTTAATCTGGAATGAAATCTTAGATGGACCAGGTCCTCTGAGATTTTAACTCAGATTCAAGAAAGGCAAATCACCAGTCGAAGTGGGATAGGTTTTAGAAAATAGAATAATCCTGTAGCACACACTTCACATGTCTAAAAGTTTATGCACTCATTATGGAAACTCAGATCATTTAAAGAATCAATGTAAAGCTCTATTTGAGGCCTTTAAGAAAAATGTTAAGTTCATCAAAAAGGAAAAGGCTGAAACGGTTAAGAACCTGGTTCCAAATAAAAATGCTCCAGATAAAAGGTTTTCTTATTTACCTTTATGGGCTAGAAGAAATCTTATTCATCCTTTTACTCACAAACAGGGGCCTAAGCTAATCTGGGTTCCCAAGACTAATCTTTGACTAGTGTTTCAGGTGAAGTTGAGAGGGAAAAGGTCAACTCAGGTTCTAAAAAGACACAAAACTGTGTACAAAGTTGATAAGATTCCCCTTCATGAAGAGAATCCTACTTGCCTCAACGTCATTAATGATATTTCTCTACCTAGGCATAAGAGAATGGGTCATGCTAGTTTTTTCTCTTTTAAGTAAACTAGTCATGAAGAATCTGATTCATGTGACTCTCCGAATCAAAACATGTGTAGCTATTGTGCCTAGTGTGTATGAAAAAGGGAAAAACGTGAAGTCATCATTCAAGAAAAATAAAAAAGTTGAAGAAAGTGATATGATATCAAACATCTTTGATGATGCAAATTTAGGGAACATTGCAAATGAACCCGTTTCACATCTAACAATCATTGATGCACCATCAGTAGGAGTTACTGGACTAACCTATGGTCTTGGAGATACGGGGAATAATAGAGCAATCAGGACACTTAGAGTATAGTACATCTTTAGGAGGAACTTCATTGTGTGAACCTGGTCCTTGTTATTCATTGGAAGTTATTAAAAATTGATAGGACTTGGTTCTCTATTACTCAGCTTGAGATTTCTTTGATCTGGGAGAATATGATGATGTAGACATATTGATGAAGGCCAAAGCCTGGTTTTGTCGAAACAAACTGATGTATTATCATGATTTCCTTTAATAATTTGCTAGTAAGCTAATAATCTTATGCTTGAGTAATTATACAATGACTATCTACTAACTCAGTCTTGTACTGTAATATGTACACACTCCAGGTACATCTCAA
Organism: Solanum gracilifrons; assembly: GCA_029582605.1. Lineage (NCBI taxonomy): Eukaryota > Viridiplantae > Streptophyta > Magnoliopsida > Solanales > Solanaceae > Solanum > Solanum gracilifrons. The sequence continues at coordinate 16,128 of JAJOOH010017042.1, forward strand.
ACAATGTTTAGAAGGTCTGCGGATATTATCTCTACTCTTTTGCTAACAACATTAAGTAAATCATTGAGGAACACACAAAAGAGAAACCTGGTTTCTCTCTAATACTCAGGTATGTATCATCATTCTTCAATGCATAAATTTTCTGAGTTTGTGTCAAACATAAGCACTAGTGAACCTGGTCGATCTTGATTATATGTGAGGTTAAGATGGCTAATATCCTCAGATTAACTTACTTTATTGTTAGCATAAGTGTACTTGAAAGTGTTGCTCGAGTGGCCATGAGTTAAAATGATATTGCACTCATTGAATGTTAATTGAGTTCTTTGGTTATTGGTATTCAATGATGCCAAAAGGAGGAAGTTATATGATGTGGGTTAGGGACATATTGTGCATAGTTTGTCATCATCAAAAAGGGGGAAATTTTTTGGGAATGAGAAAATATAAAGTTTGTAGTTTTGATGATTGACAAATAGTCTTGATGGTTTGTAGTTTTGATGACTGATAAAGAGTCTTGATATCTGACAAATCATTGTTTATCATCATCAAAAAGGGGGAAATGTTGGGAAGTAGGAGAACATATAAACTAGTTTTGATGATTGATAAAGTGAACATGGTTCCCTACTTGTTGTATTATGTGTACTCTAACAGGTGAACCAGGTTCTCAGACGTGACTGCTGACGACCTGTACAATTATGAGAGATTGCGGCAAAGAAGAAAAAGTGCAAAAATAAAGAAGGAAAAGAAGGAAACAAATACGAAAAGAAATAAAGAAGTAGAAATTCAAGTCAAATAAGGAAAGAAATAAAGAAGTAACAATTCAAGTCAAATAAGGAAAGAAGTAAATATAAAAAAAATCAAGAAGGAAAAGGATTTGTAATTCCTTTCCTTGTAGAAGTTTATGAAGGCAAATCAAACTCTGTAAGAGGTTCAGGAAATTGAAGGAAAAAAGTCGTCTTTATAAAAACACAAATTGAGAGAATTTTCCAGCAAAGCCAGAACGATAGATATTGCATATTCCCTAAATTTATCATCTTGAGAACAGTAGTTATTGGAGAAAAAACGCAGAGCTTCGTCACAGCAACGTAAGGACCAGGTTCATGAGCTTTATTCCACTCTGAACTATTGAATGTTGAAGTCTGATCAATTAAAGTCTAGGGTTATTATTCTTTGTTGATTTGTTCTAGGTTTATTATTGAGTTGTAATAATTCCTAGATTGTGTAGCAAAAAGTGGGTTTGACTTCTTGGAGGGGTAAAGTCTTGAGAGAATTGTAACAAGAAGTGGGTTTGACTTCTTGGGGGTAAAGTTAAGAGAGAGGTGTGAGAATTGTAAACAAAAAGTGAGTTTGACTTCTTGGGTGGTTAGAGTTAAAAAGAGTTGAGTGTTTTGTAAACAAGAAGTGAGTTTTACTTTTTGGTGAGTGGAGAGATTTCGATTATAGTTGATCAAAAAGGGTAGAAGTTTAGAGTTAGATTGATTGATTAACTGAGTTGTAAATTAAATCTTGAATTAATATATAACTTCGGTGTGATTTTTCCCTTCCTTGAGTTAGGAAGGTTTCCACGAAATAGTGGTGTTACTAGTTACTAACGTAAGTATATTGTGTGTTATTCAAGAACCTGGTTCTTGAATACTGGGTAATGTTTCTTCAGAAATCTTCTTATATCGCCTGTGAAACTGAACAAAAAGAACTTTTATAATGTCCTACAACACTAAAAAAAAAAAGCTTTATTTCTTCCCATAAAATGAAGGGATATTATTTCAATTTCATTTGATAGCGATTCAAGTATAATTATGGTTTCAATGATAATAACTATCCGTAGTGGGGGCAAATGGGAGGGTTAGGTCAAATTTGGGCAGGTTGAAAATTGGTCAACATAAAATGGGTAATAATTCAATCCACCCATATTTGATATGAGTAAAAATTGATTGGGTAATAAATGAGTTGGGTAAAATACTAGTTTACCCATATTTACCCATATTTTCATGAACTAGACTCATGGCACGTGCAACGTATCGTATCATATACTATACGATGTTATAAAATGGAATTAATATTACTAAATTGAAGCTTTTTAGTAAATAATTATAATTGAAAAACATAGAAAAATAACTTTAAATAATTATTACAGATTGTCATAAAGTTACTTGTCTCTTTAGATCAAAATGACCAGATATCATTAATTGGTACATTTCAAAATACATTCAAGTTTAAATATAGGAAGAAAGTGACATTTCTTTAGCAGTATTATGTTTTGTTTCACTCAATTTTGTAAACAAATTTAACCAACATAATAGAAAAAAATATCAATATAAAAAAGGTCACGAATAGTCTTTCCTTTTAAGGTTATGACCATAAATTATGGATACCATTTAAGTACAATTTTTCTTTTAAATATTCATGCTTGAAATCTAGTATGTGCATAACCATTACCATAAATATTTCAATATTTTATCTTTATACGTAATATATATTTTTTAGAGAATAGTTTTACTCAAATAATATTTGAGTAAGGGTATCATAGAGAGGTAATTTTACGGAAAAGGGTACTTCTATGGTGAATGTCAACACTGTTATACGTAGAATGTTATAGAGATAAAAAAAAATATAACGTAAAAAATTAGTTCTAAAGAAAATTAGGTTGTTAAAGGGAAATGTTGTTATAATGTATGTCAAATATTTTGCTTGCTTGACCAATTCTTTATTATATATATATATATATATATATATATATATATATAGTAGCATAATTTAATG
>JAJOOH010017043.1:0-16936 GCA_029582605.1 Solanum gracilifrons
TTCTTCATCTTCATCTTCCTCTTCCTCTTCCTATTCCTCTTCCTCTTCCTCTTCCTCTTCCTCTTCCTCTTCCTCCTCCTCCCCCTCCCTCTCCCCATCCCCCTCTCTTCCTCATCCTCTTCCTCCTCTTCTTCCTCTTCCTCTTCCTCTTCCTCTTCCTCTTCCCCTTCCTCTTCCTCTTCCCCTTCCTCTTCCTCTTGCCCTTCCCCTTCCCCTTCTCCTTCTCCTTCTCCTTCTCCTTCTCCTTCTTCTTCTCCTCCTTCTCCTCCTTCTCCTCTTTCTCATCCTTCTCCTTCTCCTTCTCCTTCTCCTTCTCCTTCTCCTTCTCCTTCTCCTTCTCCTTATCCTTCTCCTTCTCCTTCTCCTTCTTTTTTTCCTCCTTCTCCTCCTTCTCCTCCTTATGCTCCTTATCCTCCTTATCCTCCTTCTCCTCCTTCTCCTCCTACTCCTCCTTCTCCTCCATCTCCTCATTCTCCTTCTTCTTATTCTTCTCCTTCTCCTCCTTCTCATTCTTCTCCTTCTCCTCCTCCTCCTCCTCCTCCTCCTCCTTCTCTTCCTTATCCTTCTTCTCCTACTCATTCTCCTTCTCCTCCTTATCCTCCTCCTCCTCTTTCTCCTTCTTCTCCTCCTCCGCCTCTTTCTCCTCCTTATTCTCATCCTTCTCATCCTTCTCCTTCTCCTTCTCCTTCTCCTTCTCTTTCTCCTTCTCCTTCTCCTTATACTTCTCCTTCTTCTTATTCTGCTTCTCCTTCCTCTTCTCCTTCTCCTTCTCCTTCTCCTTCTCTTTTTCCTTCTCCACCTTCTTCTTCTCCTTCTTCTCCTTCTTCTCATTCTTCTCATACTTCTTGTCCTTCTTCTTCTCCTTCTTCTTCTCCTTATCCTTCTACTTCTCCTTCTCCTTCTCCTTCTCCTTCTTATTCTTCTTCTCCTTCTACTTCTCTTTCTCCTTCTTCTTCTCCTTCTTCTTCTCCTTCTCGTTCTCGTTCTCTTTCTCTTTCTCCTTCTCCACCTTCTTCTTCTCCTTCTCCTTCTTCTCCTTCTTCTCCTTCTTCTTCTCCTTCTCCTTGTACTTCTCCTTCTCCTTCTCCTTCTCCTTCTTATTCTCCTTCTCCTTCTACTTCTCTTTCTACTTCTCCTCCTCCTCCTCCTCCTCCTCCTCCTCCTCCTCCTCCTCCTCCTCCTTCTTCTTCTTCTTCTTCTTCTTCTTCTTCTTCTTCTTCTCCTTCTCCTCCTTCTCCTTCTCATTATTCTTCTTTTTCTTCTTCTGCTTCTGCTTCTGCTTCTTCTGCTCCTTCTTCTTCTCCTCCTCCTTCTTCTTCTTCTGCTTCTCCTTCTTCTTCTTCTTCTGCTTCTTCTTCTTCTTTTTCTTCTTCTTCTTCTTCTTCTTCTTCTTCTACTTCTTCTTCTTCTGCTTCTCCTTCTTCTCCTTCTCCTTCTCCTTCTCCTTCTTCTTCTTCTTCTTCTTCTTCTTCTTCTTCTTCTTCTTCTTCTTCTTCTTCTTCTTCTTCTTCTTCTTCTGCTCCTTCTGCTCCTTCTGCTCCTTTTTCTCCTGCTCCTTCTTCTCCTCCTCCTCCTCCTTTTCCTCCTTCTCCTCTTTCTCCTTCTCCTTCTTCTTCTTCTTGTTCTTCTTCTTCTTCTTCTTCTTCTTCACCTTTAGACATAGAATATTTGAGAGAATGAAAACATGGGATTCTTTTGGGGTTTTGGAAATAATGACTTAATTGGTGAGTTTAAAAGGTTAAAATAGCTTATATAGGTGTATAAAGTCTAGGCAAAACCAACTCACTTAAAACTAACTTGGTTTGGAATTTATCAAAACGACCCTCACTAGGCAACCTAGTGCCAGGCACCATGGCAAGATCCACTAGCCGTGGTTCCTACCACGAGCCGTGGTCCTTGGGCAGTGGCAATGCCATGTTTTCTTGGCCTCCAAAACTCTAAGGCATCTTCATGAGCCTTCCCATTATTCGTGGTCTTCACCACTAACCGTGAAGTAGCTTGTTAAGGCAGGCCATTCTTGGATAGCTCAAGGTAGCTACATAAACTCAATGAATCACAAGGAAGGTAGGAACTACATCTAACAACCCATTATGCATGAAATCTCATCACTAATCATGTCCAAGGAGGAACTACCATCTCCGAGCTATAACAAGCTCAACACACTTTCATGCAGCCTATATGCAATCTATACTCGAAGCATATTCCAAGGAGGAATTCTCTCAACTCCAAGTTACAACATGTTCATTAATACATATCATGAAGCGTATAAGCACTCTTTCTCAGTGCACTACAACATGAGGAAAACAATCATATAGACTCATGTTCTTTCAAAACACAAGTTTTAATGAAGATGCACCACATTAGGAAATCATGGAAACATCTAAAACACACATGACTCCAAAACATAATACAACTAAAAGGAACTTATCATCTCAAGATGAAGGAGGAATATAAGGAAAAGATAAGGATATCGGGACATCATATTAGCCTTGGCGTCCAAAGTAGCACCTTTAACTATCATCCTCAAAATCTCATATGAGCCTACAAGACGGGACTAAACTTCCTAAATTCATTACACCCTTCTATGGCGAGAAATTCAAGTAAACTTAAATCATAAACATCAAGAACATTCAACGACCTTGCTATCTAAGCACATCATCTCCCCTGAGTAAGCTTATACAAACTTTCTAAGCACCATTCCTTTCAATTCTAAGGTCGGACCAAGTCATCACTAAGCTTTCACATCCATCACATGAGATTATTCTAAGCCACAGTGAATTACTCTACTACCCTTTAGAGGAGTCTACTCATTCTACACACCTAGGCATTACTTAGACACCTTATTCATCAAATCTTTCAACATATCCCAAGCTCATAATGACCATATCGGGTTCTACCATTAATACACATAGCAATAATGCAGCGCATTCATACTAAGGATAACAATAAAGTCTAGTATACCAAGTCTATCAAGTCACAAAAGACAAGCAACACCGGAATCTTAATAAAGTATAAAACACATAATGGGAGCAACATTCCGAGGACACACTTGTTTACCTCTAGCTTGGAGAGCATAAGACCTATTCTTCTTTGGAGCACTGCCACCCAAATCAATTGGACCGAATAAAGGGTAGGGTTGAGACCTACGACGACTATCCTCTTCATTTCTAGTAACTTTAGGGCAATGCCTTATCTTGTGGCCCAACGCACCACACCCAAAACAAACATTAGAACCTACTAGGAATTCACCCCTATGTCTTCTATCACAGTTACTACACCCCGACAAAAGATCCCTACTACTATCTTCTAGCGGCTTAGGGTTAGACACCCTTTCTTGGTTGAACTTAGAAGTGTTTGATGAACCTTGCCCGGGGAACCTTTGTCTATTTCTAAGGACACCATGTCCATCGTACCTTGCATGAGAAGGATCATCATCCTCTATTCTATACCTCTTTTTCTCCCAAGACTATTCCCTAAGTTTCCCCTTCTCCATTTTGTAGCGAACACCATCAGACGTGAGATATCCATATCATGGAGGAGCATTTCCGTAGGACATTCTTTTTCTACCATGTCGTACACGCCCGACAAAACCTATTCATCTTAGTCCTTGAGTCTGCCACCATAGATGGAGCATACTTGGATAGTTGGGTAAACTTTAGAGAATACTCTTTAACACTCTTACTTCATTGACGAAGGTTAATGAACTGTTGCATCTTAGCTTCCCTCAACTCTAAGGGAAAGAACATATCAAGAAACGTTCATTTGAACAATTCCCACTCTACGGCACCCGCTCATACTGGTCTACTCTCTTTCCATTGATTGTACCATACTTGAGAAACATCTTTCAATTAGTAAGCGGCCAATTTCGCTTTCTCTGCTGTATTCACCCCAATAATAGCAAGTACCTTATAGACCTTATCTATAAACCCTTGATGATCTTCCTCCACTTTGGATCCATAAAATTCCAAAAGGTTCATTCTCATAAAATCCCTCACCTTTAAAGCAGTCGTACCCACAATTGGGTTCATGGGGGATACCACATTTCTATTGGCTTGTCCTGTCATGGCTTGAGACAACAGTTGAAAAGCCGACCTAATCTCCGCATTTGTTATATTTTAAGGATCAATCAGAGCTTGAGGAGGAGCTTGGGGAGGAACTTCTTGCTCCACATTGTCTTCCTCATTCCTTCTAGCAATAGCCCTTGTAGTAGTCATATCCTAAAAAGCAATGGACACGGATTATGATAAAGACCTAATAGAGTCAAACTCTATGGCACGACTTAGAGAATGAAGAAGTGAAGTTTCCTAAGAATGTAATAGCCTCTCATTCATAAATGTGGCACGCTTCACACTTATTAACAAGACTCTACTAGACATGGTTTTGAGACATCCTAGACCATTCCAAACTTGGTGCTCTGATTACCAAGTTTTTCATGACCTCGGGATACCCCCTAGATGTAACAAGGTATACTCAATCACGAAGGGGTCTCATACAATCCCCTTAGCATATCATAACATAATATAGTAGAAATGAGCAGAAATTTTTTAAAAAAATCATAACATTAAAATTTCATAAAATGAAGTGGAAGTCTTTTACACTTTGTTTCAAACCATCTAAAACATGAATAGTATTTGCGACGCAGCCCACACGATAGTTCTAAACATAAAATGAAATATAAAAGACATGGTGGTCAAGCCCTCAAATGCTATGAGGACTCACCAAAACTTCTCTTCTTGCTCTACTATGAACCTAACTACGAGGATAAAAGTCAATATCGCTAGACCCTAAATTTGATAAGAATGTAGGAAAAAGTATGCGTTAGTACAAACATGTACTAAATATTATGGCTAGCGTAAATCCTCAACAAAAGCATAACATAAGTTGTTAGTCAACATAAGACATATACATAATCTTAAGAGATACATTCTAAGACATAAACTCTAAGCATAGGAGATAACATCATAGTCATGGGAATAATCAATGCATCTACATCAATATAAGTGATAAGCATGGTTAATACCCTTTAATCATCATGACATAAAAGAATACTTCATAAGTAACCTTAAGGTATACTTGTGCAATGCATAAATATGAATTCATAAATCTCACCCATGCTAAGTACCCCTTTTAGGTCATCATACATATTGATCATCTCTTTGATCTCATAGTTAGCTCATCTTCCATAAGCAAGGGGAATCACCTAAAGTCATACATGTCATAGAAGGCCTTTCAAGCTACAATCCACACTAGACATTCTCATATTTCATATTTCACATAACTCTTACTTTACTCATAAGACATGGGAACTCACCTATCTGTGTCTATTATAAAGGCTAATGGGTATTCACCTCTTGCCTTACTTTTATAGTCATATGTATTCGCCTCCACAAATATTTTAGGGAATCATAGGTATTCGCCTCCATGCTCCTTCATTATATGACATAGGTATTCACCTCGATATCATTTAATAAGGATCATAGGTATTCACCTCCATGTCCAACATACTCTGATATAGGTATTCGCCTCCACATCATTTATTAAACATCATAGGTATTCGCCTCCATGTCCAACCTAAAGGCTAATGGGTAATCACCTCTTGCCTTGACTTAGAAGTCATATAGATAAAGGGTAATCACCTCACACTCCTCATAATATTACATGGGTATTCACCTCGTGTTTATCTATTTAGGAATAAGGAAAATCACCTCACCTTCCTCTCATATGAAGGTCTTTGGGGGAATCACCACAAGCCTCATAACATTTCATAGTCCTTGGACTAAGATTCATTTTAGGTGAGCAAGCCATTCAACCCAGAATCATTCTATGTGAGAGAACCTTCCATATCATATCATATTCATGCATACGTGTGTTAGTGAGAATATCATTTCAACAACACAACAACTACATCATAATCATGGACACTTCACTCTCAAAGTGTTCTTAAAGCATATACATAGATTTTATAAAACATGCATAAATCTCATTCTTTACCTCCTTGAGGTTTATAACTTACTCTCAATTAACACATCTAGAACCTAAGCATTAGACATGGATATCTCATAACTCAAGTGATTCTATCACTTCATACATTCAAACATTCAGAAGGCATACTAGGTGGGTGAATTTCTTCCCCAACAATTCTACCTACAGTCTTGAATTCTCATGCAAGTTTCACTCTCAAAGCCTTATTATTCATAATTCAACACCTTATACTTACTCTCAAAGCCCTAGAAATCAACATTCATGACTACAAGCTTTACTCTCAAGCAATACTTCTCATAACCATCTCATAGACCTAAGTTTCAAGATATTCCACCTACATGTTTCATTCTTAACCAATTTCAATCAAATATCCTCATATAGGCTTAAAGCCAACATATACTCATCGTGATTCAACATGTATACTTTAACCTCATTCAATTCATATCTATGTGACCTAATCTCAAGCAATTTACTATACATATCATCAATTTTAGAAGATTATCTCTAAATCCTCAATTTCCCCTTTTAGGACATAAGAACCACTTACTTCAATTTCATCTCTTTAGACCTGGGTTAGGCATGTAAACATGTAATTTAATCTTAAAAACATGATATACAACTAATTAAATCATAATTGTTCATTATCCACTCAATTGGATCAACATACAACAATACCTACTATATCGGAAGGAATACCCACTATATAGGAAGAAACCCTATATCGAATTGGGGATTCATCTTCACAATTAGGGGAAACATAAGGGCTTCATGGATGAAAGGAATCCATTAATGAATAAACCATCATACCTTGATTACAAATCCTACGAAGCTTGAAACAATGGATTCTTGACTTGACTTAACTTATCCCTCTTCTTCTTCTTCTTCTTCTTCTTCTTCTTCACTTTCTATAGAGAGAATATTTTAGATGATGAAAACTTGAGATTCTTTTGGGATTTTTGGAAACAATGACTTAATTGGTGAGTTTAAAGGGTAAAAATAGCTTATATAGGTGTATAAAGTCTAGGCAAAATGACCTCACTTAAAACGAACTTGATTTGGAATTTACCAAAATGACCCTCACTAGGTAGCCTAGTGACGGGCTCTACGAGTCGTGGTTCCTACCCGAGCCATTGTCCCTACAACGAGTCGTGGTCCTGCCCGTGGTCCTTGGGCAGTGGCTAAGCCATGGTGTTTTGGCCTCCAAACACTAAGGCATATTCACGATCCTTCCCACGAGCTGTGGTCTTCACATTTTGCCGTGAAGTTGCTCGTGAAAGGAGGCCATTCTTGGGCAGCTCAAGGTAGCTACTGCCTTAGCCACCACGAGCCACACCACGAGTTGTGGTCCTCACAACTGGCCGTGGCGGTGGTCCTGAAGTGGGGCAGTGTCTTGGCAATTTGGGGCAACCTTGGCCCTTGGCTTGGCCCCTCCCCCTTTGCCTTGGGTCTTACCCCCTTTGCCTTGGTTGTTGTTGTCGTCACTATTTCCCCTTGTTGGCCTACTAAACTACGGGGTGTTACACTTATACATCAAGTCCAAAATTTCAAAATAAGAAAGAAAACTGAAACAATAAAACTCCATCCTCGAAGCATGAGGACTCACCGAAGCTCGGGAACCCCATAATCAACCACTAGCCACGAAACTAAGAAACCTGACTGTCGAACCCTACAATTGGAGAAATGTTGGCAAGAGTATGCACTAGAATAAAATAATGTACCAAGTATGATAGGTATGCATAAAATATTTAAATCATGCTAAAAGAGGACATTTCATGACATGGAATTGACCAAGCTAAAACATGATATAAAAAAGGGTTAGAAAACATAAGTCATAAAACATGGTCAATGCAAGCTAACATCATTAAAACCTTTGAACACATATGAGATACTTCTTCAAGTAACCATAGTTCATTATTAGTGTGGGAAGTAGCCTTAACTGATATAGAGACCATGTGAGCTATAACATGATACCTCGGTGTCTCCCACACCAAAAAGGGGTGTCCTACTTTCCAAGGTAAGGACCATGAACTTCTAGCTTAAGTGGATCCACAAGCTAATGTCTATCTAGACAATCATCCTATGGGGGCACATAGGTAAGGGATAATGAGACTGCTTCTAGAAACCTGGCCTCTACTAAAAGGAGAGCTTCCATTTCAATATCCCCTCGGTGCTAAGCATAAATTTCACAGAATAGTCATTTCTTACTTGTACTCATTATCCATGGAAGGCACGTCATCTTGCCAATCCAAGCTAAGTGATTATCCATGCAAAAGTATCGTTCAATAATCAATTCAAGCTAAGTTTAATTAGGATAGCTCTTAATCTTTGATTCAATTAGGTGAGAAGACCTTTCAACCTTAGAATCCTTATTATGTGAGAAAACCTATCACTATCATGCTTTGATGTGTATGTGAGAAATCCTTTCAATAACACAATAACAACAACATGATCAATGATACTTTTTTATCAAAGCATTCTTAAAACATTTGCATAGATTTCATAAGAACATGCATAATTCCATAATTTACCTTTCAAGGTTCAAAACTCACTTTCAATCATCAACATTTAGAAAACATGGGTTACCTACGGATTTCATCATAAACTAATGTAATTCCATCAATACATGCTTAATTTCATAAAACTCTACTTTCATAATCAAAATCTCACATCACATATAATCACTTTAAAATATGGGGATTTCATGGGTTCATAGGGAAATCATCATAAAATCATAGTATTTCATCAATTCATGCATAAGAGATCATAATCCATTCATTTAAATAAATAATCAAGAGAACCCATGACAATCGAAGAAAACCCTAACTCAATTGGGGATTTCTAACTTTGAAAATAGGAGGATTTGGGAACTCCATGAATGAAAGGAATCCATGGATAAAAAGTATCATACCTCAAATCCAAGTGCTTATCTTCAATGGAGGAATAGAGACTTGACTTGAAACCCTAGGTTGAATCCTTCTCCTTCAAGCTTTCTAGAGAGAGAAATTTTTTGGAGTAACTCTTTTTGGTGAATTTGAAGATAATGAAGTGAATGAACTAATTTGGGGGTTGGAATCACTTATATAGGTGTCTTAGTGAAGGGTAAACAACATTGTATAGGGATAAAATAATTAACAAAAAACACAACTTCCCCTAAAACTTAACTACCAGGCACGACCTACAGACCCCTACCGATGGACAATGGACTGACTGATGGTCCGTCCTGCACGACCGTTATCTTTGGTCAAAAAGTTTGTTTTGGGGGTCCTAACCTACGAAACATCGACCACAGACCGTGGTTTGAGCAATGGTCCGTTGGTCAGGTCGTGGTTCTGGACCTCTGGGATTGAGTTGGGGTGACCAACCACGGACCACACCTACAGTCTGTGATCACATCCACGACCCGTGGATGGTCTCTGTCGGCTGGCACCTGGAACTTCTGAAAATTGTTACTTTGCCCTTTTCGAATCCAGGGTGTTACGTTGGAACCAGTGAACTAGAACAAGGACAGGCCAACAACGCTGAAGCTTCCACCACCACGCCCAAGAAGAGCACTGAGTCGGCCAAAAGTAAAAACCTATTAGGCTTTAGGTCCCGAAAGTGTCAATATCCAAAAGCTTTTGAATTCCTTCCTCTTTTTCTATTTTAGATTATGAAACTTTATGGTTTTCGAAGTAAGAAAATCATTCTTTGGCATGGAAATTTTTTGTCCTTTTTTCAAACACCTTTTTCCACCCTAAACACTCAAGAAGATGGAGGTTTATACATAGGGAATTTTGGGTTCAAATTTGGGGGGAAAGCTGGAAATTTGATAAGAATTAGGGAATGGGAATGTGAAAATCAAAAACTTGTACTGATTCCCAAGAATTCTGCAACTAATCCAAAAAGAGGTGGACGGCCTCGATCGAATTGGTTGCCCTTGAGCTCTAGGTGGTTCAATCCCACGCTTAGCAAGGACGAAGATGTGGTTGCTGCAGGCAAAAGTTGCTACTAGATAAAGGAGGACGGCACGTATGGGTCTGTACTATTACCGCCATTTGGAAGCTGCTAGTGATGTTTACCTTGCTTCTGTTGATTTTTACATGTTAGTATTGTTGAATGTGTATGTGATGATTTTAACGTTTATCAAATACACTTCACCCAATTCTAAGTGCAAACGATCCTTAAGCAATATATAACCCAACAATTGAGTTAGGGTCAAATCCCACTGGGAGTGGTACATGTTCAAATTCAATCAAGAAGTACGAATGTGATCTAACTAGATATATAGGAATAGAAATTATTGAAAAAGACATGAAACAAGTAAAAAAGGGGTGACACGAATGTCAGATGGGGGGTTTTTGGTTTGCAATTATCAACTACAATGTAGTCACAATCAATTTGAAATCACAATAAGGAGAGGAATTCTCAGGATGTGATCGATTATAGGCAAATTTAGATATATGGGTAATTGAAACTACTAGTAAACAGCTAAAAATCAATGGGTAGGCTAGACTATAAGGGACATAGCTTTCTCTCGAACAATGATCCCGAATCTGGTGATTTCTTTCGAACGTTAACAAGCATAGCAATCAAGAACAACCCACACCTTAATTCATCCACTCTCTCGAGCTAGATAGGTAGGATTGGGTTTAGGATTCACTCTCTCGAGCTCAACCCAGCTCAACCCAATACCTACAAATCATTAATAAATAAACATAGTTCTAAAACCGCTCTCTCGAGTAAGTTAAGAAAACAAGGTTAGAACTGCATTTGCAACTACAATTCATAAATTAAACCATAATTAATGATTAAATCCACTTCAATATAACATTTAAACTAGTAATTAACAATACCCATAAACTAATTCAACCCATAATCACATGATCACACCCCAAGAATTGGGGTTTTAGCCAAACATCATATAAGAGTAAAAACGGTTACCAAATTGATTAACCATCAACTGGGTAAGAGTAACTACGCCTTTACAATGCTCGAAATCGAAGAAAATTGGTAACCCACTTGCAAAATCTCATAATTGAATCGCCAAAAACCTTCAAGTTTACTAAGAACTATTCTAAAATGGTAGTAAACTAAAAACTGGAAAAGAGAACTCCTAAATTAACTATTCAAAATCTAATTTATAGTCACCAAAAATAAGCCACGAAGGGCCATTAGATGAGGTAAGTCGGGTTCGCCAAGTGGTTTGGCGAACCTCCCATTGCTCTCTTCTATCGCCTTTTTGCCTTGGCTCTCAGCATCCTCAAGTCATGTAACTTTGGGCGATATCTCTTTGCACCACAGAACTACTCGGCGATTCGCCAACTGCCTCTTTTCTATCATCGACTTGTCTTCTTCCCTCAGGGCTGGCACACTAGAACTTTAGGCAATCAAATTAGCCACTCGGTGATTGGCCAAGTGCTCTTGGCAATCATCAGGCTTGCCTTTCTTCATTTCTTCAGTTTTTTTGTTTCTTTTTCCCTGTTAGTGTCCTTGCTTTGTTCCTCAATCCATATACCTGAAAATCAAGGCTTTAACATCAGTTTATGGCACAAATTAAGCATTCGAAGACACCAAATCTATATAAACAAAGCCCGAAATGAATCCAAATCTCGGACTCATCAGTATTGTACGAATCTGGGTGTACTGGTCAAAGAATCAAGAATTCGCGTGAGGAAGAAGATGCGTAAGGCATCGTTCCATTGGAGTCACGTACTAATGGGTATCAGTGTGTATGAGCGTATGTATTGTTTGGCTGCTGAATGGAAGAATTGTATGAGAAAAGTTTGGATAGGTATTGGAATTGGGAAGATTGGGTTGCTGGAGTTGTTGTTGGGTGGTTGAAAGAATTGTGAATTGGATTAAGTTGGTCTCAAATTTGAATTAAGGAGGGTTAAAAGAGGGGTTATATTTGTAATTAAAGAATAGCCAAATAAATTGATAATTTAGCCGATTGAACTAAGAACGTAGCCAAATTGAGTTCACTTAATAGACTTGGCTAGTAATTAAATTGGATAAATTAATATAATTAACTAACGAAATTCTTAATCTTAACGAAATAAAATTGTTAATTTAATTACAAACTAATTAACTTAAAATATAACTCAACTTAAACTGAACTAATTTCATAAAATCCTTAACTAAAAATAAAATATTTTTTGAGATGATTTTTTTAATATCCATAAAATATACTACTTATATACATAATTATATAAAAACATATATATTATTTGAAAATTATAAAAACGAGGCTACAATACTATTTAAAAATAACTTGCAAATTATTATTTTATTTTATTTTATTTTATTTTATTGAAATTTTAAAAAACTAATTATTTTAAATCATTTGAAATTGAAGAACCTCGATGATTAATCTATAATGTGGAGGTCCGAAATTAGGTCTCAACACAAGGCAGACTAGAACTGGAAGTAGAATCTGCATCAAAAGATGCAACAATATGTGAACATGTGTATAAGAATGCATCATAGGCTGATAAAGTTGAAGTCGGACTATTATACCATATAAAGTACAAAATGTAACCCATATAAGTCTTCAACTTCTAAACAGTTAATGAGAGATGGCGAGAGACAACAAATTAACATCACCCAATAAACAACATATGTGAAAATCAAGTAAAAGTAAGATGTGATGTAATGCAGTTGTCATGTATATGATCCTATCAGTATACATTTGCTTCCACCAATAGCATGTTGGGAACAGAAAAAATGACCGATGGCGGACTTACATGTCCATATACCCATTGAAACGATTTTCCCTCAGGCATGCGTGATTCCACTTGTTGGAAGTCAACCCTGATATCATATAATAAAAAACTTCATGAACTATTTTTCATTGGGATTCATTACTATATTATATCTATCATACCATTTTCGTGATTCATGACAAATAATCAAGCATGTTCATTTGCTACATAAACAAGTATATTTATGTCAAAATAGTGTCTTTAAGCCACTAACCCATCAAGATACGATATAAAACATGAATAAGAGTGATGCAACAAAACATAAGCAATTCAAGGAACATAACATCTACTGGGTATGTCCTTACTTATAATGCACATCAATGAGTCATTCATTTCAACACCGAATAAAATAATAAACCATCTCGATTAAAGTCTAAGAGAGTAATCATAATCTACCTTGAAAGTCGAGTATACGTGCCATGAACTCTTAAAAAGTTACTTCCCTTTTTGAATAGCCTTGGAACTCTCCTATTTTTATTAAAAATATACTCTATATGAGTATACGAGTCTATCAACACCCATATTTAAAAAAAATATTTTATGGACCGATGGTTCGATTATTTCTCATAAAGAAGTATCATACACAAACAGGCCAAATAATAATCCACTTTAGACCAAATGCCAAATAGCCCAGATAACGAAATAGAAGGACAACTCAGTTTTGTTCTTGATGACCAAGAACTTCCCATTCCCTAAAATAAGGTTTTCTAAAGAAAGCTTGCCATTTCTCACTCTCATATACTCCGTCGCTTCCATGTTTATGGTTTCCTTCACCCTTTATTTGCTCGTGCTTCATCTTCGGGTCATTAACATACTTTATCCATGGAAAAGGACGAGATATATTAGATCGCAAAGGTAAATTGACCTTATTTTTTATCCACACCCAACTACTGTTGACCTTGCTTTTTCCTTTATGTAGAAGTAAAATTTGGTGGAGGTGTTTGGAGTTCACGATGAAATTTTTGTTGGATTTTACCATGAAACTCCTTCTGGAGGCTTGAGGTATATCAACACCCATATTTATATATAAACTCTAGTCAAAAAACTGACTCAGAAAGGCAATCTTGAGCCCCTAAGTTCAAAATTGAAAATTGATTTCAAAATTAGATTTGTCGTCGTGTGAAAAGCTCATGTGCGAAAAATGAGCTAAATTTAATCATTAATTGATTCTCAAATAAAGAAATAACATCTAATTTACCTTAGGGACTTAACCTATATTTCCCCAATCCAAACACAAATATTTTCTTTTGGTAACTGTAAATCTTATTACCAGATATGTCAGTGTACGATTTGGAACTCTGGAAATGGAAATGTTCCAATGTTAGAGCCCTACTACTTTTAAATCTTCCTCACACTTTTATACTATTATAAAGATAGATATTAAGACTATCCATATATCCTATTAGCATACGTATCATGCTAGCTCTATGATGTATATCTTGGATAATTAGTCGGTTGATCATGTATGTGGTCCTCTCATTATGTTGGAATATACCTATGGCTTCTCTCCTGCCATACATGATATATTGTTGCTGCTAGTGCAATTATGTATACATCTGCCATAGTAGATTTATCAGTAGCATGGTCGGTGGCCCATTCCAAGTCCTCATTCCATCCAGTGCTACCCCTTGTGATGAGTAACTAGCTCAGAATCTTTTGTCATATCTATTTTGAGAGTGAACATATGAAAAATAGGTACTGATGTGTTCCAATTTTTGCCTTGAATAATGAACATACAACTTCATCAATAATTCCCCAGTTGCTTAGTTTGTTTTTTGTATATAGCCTTCTATGTATACCCACATATAGTGAAAATACCCATTTAGGATTTCCTACATTGTTGCAAGTCAATCATCTCCATGAGACCTTGTTCTACTCCCCTTTGAGTTTCATATACATTTCTTTAATGTTGAACTCTTCTTCCTCTATGATTTTAGGTACTTGTAAACCCCTCTCTTCAAGCCATTGTCCTACCTTGAGAATTTTCTTTACAATCCATGAGGCTTGCTTGACTTCCAGTTCCCATGGTTTTCAACCCTTTAGATAAAAGTTATGAACCCACACAATCCATAATTTTTCCTTTTTCTTATAGAGGTTCCACAGATGTTTTTATATAGTTGCCTTATTCCACACATATATAACAGTGATATTGAGTCCTCCAGCAGCCTTTGGCCAGCAAAGTGTTTCCCAAGTTATAAGTGCTTTCCCTTTATTTTGTACTTCACCAGTCCATAGGAACCTTTTGCACATAGATTCTACTCTTTGTAATATTTTCTTTGGCATTAGGAAGATCTGTGACCAGAATTCTTTCATGGCTAATAAGACACTATTAACTAGTTAAAGTCTTCTTGCATAGGATAGGAATTGATGATGAATTAGTAGGGAAGTAAAAAATGCTAGGTTACATTCTAAACCCCCTTAATCAAATCCTGAAAATCCTCTTTGAAATCACCTATACCAAAATCTCAAAGTCCCAAAATTGAATTATAAACAATGAAATTAGATTAGGAACAAAAATATTGTTCTGCTACGTATTTTCGAAAAATCAAAGAATCTTCACACTAGTGAGCTTGCAAAGCCGGAAGAATTACATAGAAGTTGAAGGAACCTCGCAAGTGAAAGGTTGTTGATGTGGACTATCCTCGCAGAAGCAAATCCTAGTGCGCAGTGCATCCTTCGCTGAAGAAAACGATAAATTGCAGGAGTATAGCCACATAAAGCAGCCTACCCCAATCCTCTTAAGATCATAAAATAGGAATTTATTTGGAACGTCCCAAAAAAAGACCAAACATACAAATCTAGCATATTGGAATAATAATATCAACAATCTGATGGCGACTTAACCCAATGTTTATTGGGTGAACTCTAAACTTTAGGAAAAGACTAGAAATAAACGTAATGACACTATTCACTCCTAGATGCCTCGAGATCCATGTAAGATATTTAACCAAATCATAAATCACCCCAAAATCTCGTGGAATCATCAAAATACAAATCAGAGCTCCACTACAAGAAAACTGATTTTTAACGACCATGTCTTAACTTAGGCACATGTATGGGGTCGTAAAAAGTGTATATATAACGGAAAAAAAAATTTGGTCTGTAAAAGTAGTTTTTAATTTATTATAAACCAGGGGATAAATATTTCGTCGTTATAAAATATTATTTCAGTCGTTAAAAAATTATTAGTATATATATATATATTGGAGAATGCTGGTTTTGTTTAGATGTATGTGGTTTGATGTATATGACAATGAAATGGGTGTTCAAATAGATGAATATGACTTTGTAAATGTTAACCCCAACAATTTTTGAAAACCGATGAGCCTTTTGTGTTAGCCAATCAAGCATCACAAGTATTTTATGCTAGAGATCATTCTAATAAAGGCTGGAATGTGGTGCGAAAATTTTTGCCTCGTGATTCTTTTGATGATGTGCAAAAGAATGATAATAATTTCGAGGATTTACATGATTCAATTGATAGGAAAAGAAAAAGAACTCATACAGGTTTGGAATAGTTGATGCTTATAGTTTTTCAATTACATGTACAAATTCTGAATCTTCTTTATGTAACTTTGATTAGTTGAAGTACTTAGAATGAATAAAGGTTGATCCAACAATAATATCTTCTTACTTATTTGTTTGGAGTACAAAAGGAAAATCTGCTTGCCCATGTTGTAATAGAGAACCTTTCTCAAAAAACTTGAAAATGGTAAAAAAAAAAAAAAAAAGAATAGTGTTATATGGGTCATAGATGCTTTCTTCCTCTTAATCACAAATGGAGGAACGATAAGAAGTCATTTGATGATATTGTAGAGTAAGTATTACCTCCAAATACATTATCTGGTGATGACATACTTGATCAAGTGGTTGATTTAGGTGGGTTACCTCTAACAAATGATCAAAAGAAGAAGATTAAAGTATCACATGGTAGTTGAGGTGATAATGGGAATAAGAAGAGTATATTTTTTTACCCTCCATATTGAAAAACTCTGTTGTTGCGGCATAATTTAGATGTGATGCACATTGAGAAGAATATATGTTATAATATTTTGGGAACAATCTTAAATATCAAAGGCAAAAGTCTAGGGGTGTTCACGGGTTGGTTTGGATCGGTTATTGGTCAAAACCAAAATCAAACCAACTTAATCGGTTTTAAAATTATCAAAACCAAACCAAACCAAATATAATATACATTTATCGGTTTGGTGATT